>JABFEP010000283.1:0-19869 GCA_013618265.1 Fusarium albidum
GCCAGTTGACCTCACCCACTCCTTGACATGCTTGTCTTGCACGCCATCTCTGACTGCTGCCTCGATAATGACCTCAGTCTGAGGCGACACCAGCTGCGAGACGGCCTGCCAGACATTGCCTAACGACGAAGTCCTCGTGCGGCGAGCGAAGAGCATCATGGTGAGGATGACGGTAACAAAATGCAGGGCTATAATGGCCATGACAATGACGAGCCCGGCCCATCGCCTCGGAAGCTGCACCTCGGTGGCATTTGAGGTAGTAACCGGCCGCACCACCTCAAAGACCGGCTGTAAGTAGTAATAGAGCATCTGGTAGAAGCGGAAGCTCAACTCCTGGAGAGCCCTGGCAGGATCCTGCGTGTGCTGGAGGACCGCCTGGAACAAGGTGCTGTGCTACGGGTGCGGGGATCATATCCCTGTCTCGCCGGAAATCGCACCCACGCCATCCTCCTTCATGTTCCAGCCCTCCACTCCATTGAATTCTTCGAGGACAGCCGTAAAGGGGGAGTCATACCACTCGTCTTCATCTGTGAATGTTATCGGCTCAGACTTGACCTCAAGACGTAGAATGCCGCGACTTTGTGTATCCCGTGATCCTGAACCAAGGCCAATCTGCTGCAATCGCCCTGGAATGCTGTTCTTATTGTGCGCCCCAGAAGCAGGCTCGGATGGGACAGACCGCCCGGATATAGTCACGTTATACATCCGTGGTGGATCTTGAGAAATAAAGCAGGCAGTAGCGCTGAGCACCTGGATCCCGGCGGCGGTGAACCACTTTGTCCATGGGCCGTCTCTCTCTGCCGTCAAGTTCGGAAGCCCCTGAGAGACATCAGGGAGCACATCATCCCCCGTTTAGTTGTCCCGTCCGGCAACTAGTTTGTTGAGAGGCGAACTTGCATTGACGAGGAGTTTCGAGTGGAAGATATAGGGCTTGCCAGACAGCGTGTCCACCACCCCGTCTAGGGAATGCGCACTAACCGCGGAAAATCCACAGAGCGAGAGCGGCCAGGTCGAGGTTGATTCATTCCAGCCATTGTGCAACCTGCATCTGATCTTGTTCCGCCAGTCGCCATTCTCGACAAAGGTTAACTGTTCGATCCTGGCCTCTGCCTCGCCTTGCAGGAACAGGCCGCTTTCGGGGAAGCTCTCGGTGGTGGAGTTGATATGCACAGTTCTGAAATTCGGCGCCACGCAGGCGGTTCTTGAGTTGGTCACCATAGCCGGCCCCTCGTAGTACTCCAACGAGGTCCTGTTGTTGGCGTCGGCAAACGGTAACGTGACTCGGCAGAGAGAGATCACCTGTGTCCACCACACCCTCGGCCGATATGGGCTGCCCGGGTTCAGCCTCTGCAAACCGCCAGTGAGTCAGTGGCGGGGCTTTCCAGAATGAAATGCCATCGAGGGCATTGGAATTCATACGGCCGAACCCAATCGGTATATCCCTCGTCACATTCGGCGCTGCAATCTTATATGCCACATAGTCAGACAGCAGTATCGTCGTGGTGAAAGTAGAGCCCAAGATGATCATAAACGACGTCGAGAGAGCCAGGCAGGATACGAGAGCCGATAGACCGCCTGCGAAGCATCGTCTGAAGGCTGCTGGCAAGATCATAGAGGGACCGGATCCCGAACTCCGTTGGATGGAGAGAACGGCGACATCGGACAACTCGGCACCCGATGTCTCGAGCATAACGGCCGCCATGGCTGCTGCCACGAGACCAATCTGAAAGCCCATCGACATGCGTATGACTGCCGAGCAAATGGTCACAACCGGGGTTGCCCATTCGCGGAAAACAATGGTGTTCCAAAATGTTCGTTGCAGGAGATGATTCCTGGCTCTGCTGGCGCCGAGCCAGAGAAAGATGAGGATCGCGCAGGAGGCCAGGATAACAGCGGTACCAGCGATAAGGATCAACAGGCCAGTGTATCCAATCCGGTACCACCACCGATGGCTCCAGGATGGAAGCTTGGGCTTTAGGTCGGGTGGCGGAATGGGGTTGATGAATGGCTCGGACTGGGCCTGTGGCTCCAAGTTGATTTGATCCGACGCCGCCTCGTTCTCATAGATGGCTTCATATCGCGGGGAAGCATCGACGGTCGGCTCTAGGCAGCTTAGATCCAGCGGTCGATCTGCTGGAGGCGCCGCTCCATCGAGGTTGTGGATGGCTTCGTAGTGTGCCATCAAAATGAAGGTCAAGGTCCAAGATCGAGTCAGAACAAGTCAACGAGTATCCGCCTGCAGAGAGGAATGATTTGATCATCAAGTACCTTCTGCTGCTGGGAAACGGGGCAATGGGAGTTTTGAGAGCAACGCCCCTTGCAAGGCAATCAGGCTCTGCAGGAATCGACGGCATGAAAGTGGCGGCTGACAGCACAGCCGATGACCGAGGATTTTCCAAGGCGGAATTGTGACTTGTTTTGCATGGAAGGGTGGGTGTACAAATGCACTTTGTCGATAATAATAGAAGCGCCGCAGGATAGGGGGTTGCTTGCAGAGTGTCGCCTACTTTCAACACAGCATCTTCAACTGAGGCTGAAACCTGCAGACTCCAGAGTAGTGCAACTGACGCCGTGATATGAATTCCCCAGGACGGCGGGATAAGGGCCCGGGTTGATAGGGGTTGTCCATCCGGTGATAAGCGGTGGTGGCTGGATGCCAAGGACGGCTTATGCCTGGTGAGCTTGTTGCTGATGCAGACAAGTTGCACACAAAAAGGCATCAAGTGTATTTAGTTGGTTGAAGAAGGATTTTGTACCACACACGAGAACTGTTGAGACCGCCGTGGCGTAACGACTGCTCCCACCCATACTGCCGACTCATCCGTCAGCCTCGTCTCCAAGCCCGCCATGCAGGCGCCGCATTGTCCTACGCTGCACTCCTCAGACAACTGCCGCCTTTTGCATCTCATCTCGGCCACGGACCTTGTCAACTGGCTGCAGGCCTCAAATCCAAGAATCTCCAGGCCTTGATGCGATGGGGCTCTACCCGGTTGTTGTACAGAGCATGGATCGACACCGGGTGGTCGAGGGCAGTTCATGGAGACATGTCACTCGCTGATAGCTCGCACGTCTTGGCAGCAGTCAAAATACAGTGCAAGGAGAAGAGAAGCATCAATCCAATCATGGGTCCATTATGACAAGAATCTAATATCCTAAGGAAACCCAATATACCTACATCTCAAACCTCCTCCGATACTCAGCCATACGATGCGCCCTCTTATCCCCCATGACAGTCTCCGCCAGACTACCAACACCGACCTCATTCGGCACGAGCAGCCGACCATCAGGCAAAACAACAAGCACCTGGCCCGCGTTGAAGAGAACCCGAGGCGGCAGAGCGTATCTAGTTCCCTCCTCTGGCATCGGACCAGAGAACAGGTGCAAGAGAGCGTTGATGAACTTTTCGTCTGCTCTCGGGACCGGATCCCCATCATTGATAATGGACAGGAACACCGAGTCGGATTGGAATGGCAAGAGTGGCTTTGTAGTGATTGGCGGAGCTCCAAATGTGATGCAATGGACCGAGTCGAATGCTGCAGCTGTTAGCAAGCCTCTCATGGTCAGTAGGGGGATGTCCATGCCGCTCTTCAACACCAAGCTCTTGGTTCTATCCTCGGAAATGGCATCACACTTGAGAAAATGTGCATACAGCATTGCAGCAACGGCACCGCCTGCGGAGTGACCTGTGAATAGTAACTGGGGCTTGGACCGGATTCCAGAAGCAAAGTTGTTCGACCATAGCTGATGGATGTGGTCAACAACTTGGTGATTGATTGCCTTTGCGCAAGCCAGAAACCCAGCGTGCGCACAGCACACGTCATCAGTTCCCTGTCGTTGTCAGAATGTACCTACCAGGATAGGGCGGAACTCACCAAGAAGGCATCTTGGACAGGTCTCTCGGTTCCAACATTGAGATTGATCATCCAATCATGAGTTGTGACGGAGCCCCTGATGGCCACGACTATGACGTTGCCGGAACTCGCGTCATGTTTCGGAGAATACAACCCGGCGGTGGTAGCTTTGACAGAACCTCCTAGACGGTCGGCATCGATCTTCAGTAGCCCGCCGATCACGTCAAAATCACTCGACGATAGCGTTTCCGCTCCTGGTTTGGCGTACGCCTTTACAGCGCTCAACGTCGCCAGTTTGACCAACTGGCGTCGAGACGTCTCGCTATAGTTGTCAACTTGTGTCAGATGAAGAGATTCGGGTAGTCTTACAGTGATTCCTCTGCGAGTGAACACTGGGCAAAGGATGAGTTGGAGCAGGCCTGTACTTTCTCTACCCATCGACTCTTCTGAAGAACACTGGTGAGACCTGCGTCTGAGCACCGATTAACACCTATCTGAGAGGATTGAGACGAGTGGCCATACCTGAGCCCTCGATGCTGTGAAAGTAGTCGTCGAGTTCCTTGGATGCCTTTTCAAGATTGCGAGACGCCCCGGCGCTGTTTTCCGAGCCAGATACCGCGGCACTGTTGGCAGACACTGCCACTGCAGCCCCGGTGCTGTCGAGAGCGGTCAGGGGAGGGCGCTGTCTTCTGCCAAAGATGCCGAGGAATCTGGATCTTCTGTTGGTGCTCATATCGTGGTCGAACTGCCGTCATCTGGTGAAGAGTTGAAGATGGAAACCGCCCCTCTTTTGTCTTCATCTCTTGTTCAGCTAGCCAGGTGGCGTAATTCGAGACGCGTAGAACTCAGCTTTCCAGTCGGCTTGGCTTCGCCATTGGCTACAGATCTGTGATGTGTGACGGCTGTTTCTCGTCATTGGCCGAAGCTTCAAGGCACGCTGCGGCTGACGCCTTGGGTTCGGTCCAGACCGCACTGCTGCATCAGGTTGCAAGCCACGAAACTGACCAGCTGGTCTCTCCTCATCACTGACTTTGCACAATCGTAATCACAATCATCAATTCGTTCTTTGAGCGTGATCTTCCATTCGGCATCATGAGCAGTGACTTTCTAGACCCAGATCTCTCGAGCATATCCATCGATGCGAGCATTGCAAAGTTCAAGTGGCAGAGGATCACCCAGGGGAAATCAGAAGATGACTTCCGCACGGTCTGGGACAGAATCACCGAGCTGTACTGGTCTGGCGTCGAGCAAGAGGTTGCGGCAGCTATAATCGCATTCTCCGATTTTGACGAGCACCAAGCCGACAGTCTCCCCGTGGAGGACTATCGATCAGAGGATCTACACACAGAGCAGCTCGGCCAACTCATCGACCTCTGGAATCCGTTCGACGCCCAGCATCCCCTTGGAGCACATCTTGGCAACCCGAATCAAATGCACCGACTGAGAGAACGTGTCCACTCCAGAGTAGCCGATGAGCTCCAGTCCCTACCACTCGAGGAGAGACGAGCCCAGGCCCTCCTCCAAGCACTAAGTCTGATGGATATCGATTTCGTCAGGGAACGCCGTCGACCTACTTTCAGATCCCTCGGTCAGCGACCACAGATCAAAGCCGACGAGGACGAGTACCTCCTCGAAGCAGTTCAGTGTTCCAACTGCCGACACTGCGTGCGAGCCTTCCACTGGTTCGAATGCAAGTCTGGTTGCAGAGATAACCCCGAGTCGACAAACATGTTTTCCATCTCTAGGCCGCAGTATGAAGACTCCGACGAGCCGGGGAAGCGATCCCTCGGGAAAGACGTGCACACGGTTGTGCTGTGTGAAAAGCTAGACAGGAATATTCCGTATACCCTGTGTCCACCGTGCTTTGAGAAGGCACCGCACCCGTACGACCATCTTCATGCAATCAGACACTTTCCAGAGGGCAAGTTTGTGAATTCAAAGACGGGGGATTTTGGGCTGCAGCTGGACATGTGGGAGGATCAGCTGGATGGTCGGTTCCTCATGGGCTTTGGAGCCCTTACGCTGGATCGGCTGGCTTCGGGGGCGTCCATGTTCTCTCGGGCGTCGACGAGGAACATCTTTCCTGCGGGAAATACTCACTGTGCTGTCATGTTTGGACCTCTGGTTGTTGAGAACGGCAGCGGATAGTAAGCTGCTCTTTTATCCTCCGGGACGGAACTAATCAGACTTGACAGCATGCCTTCTGGAGCTCGAATTTCACTACGCAACGTGCCTAATTTGTCCACCCTCTCCCTGGAAGACCTCCAGGAGTTCATCTCGGAACCGACAGAGTATGCTTGGTCTGAGGATAAGGAGGTCTTGACACGGAAACACCTTGCCATTTCCCAGGACAGACACCTCTATTCTTCTGCACACCCCGTACAAGAGCGGAGATTCATGAGCACCCAGAAGCAGATTGCCGGTGGGCTATTTACGCTGTCGAACCGTAGAGTCGCCGACGCTGAGAGAACCATCATCAAAGAGTTTGTCCGTGCAGCCAAGCTGTGGAAGCAAAACACCAAGGATCACGGCTTTGCGCAGATTTCAGACCTTCGATCACTCCTCAAGTCCTACACTCGAGACATCGTCTCGGACATAAAAACCGTCCTCGGATCACAAATCTCCAAGTTCCTCTACTGCATCGCCACTCGCCTCCACAAGAGGGTCAAGCTCAAGTACGACAGGGTCTTCAACAACTGCCAGGACTTTAGCAGCGCCATGCTCTTCAACGGAGACGAGTGGGACGACCACCTCTCTGGCGTGTATCCGAGAGTGCCGCCGAGACACGAGCAGACTGCGGAGACTCGCACAATGGACCACATGATGAGTTTTGCGGGCAGGATGCAGCATAAAGAGTTCTTTGTCAGTCCCCTCATGAGTTCTCTCCAGCTCTACGACTCCTTCGGCCACAACGACTCGGATGTGATTGACCATGCGATCAATGTTCGCACGAGGTCCTGGGATACAGGCGGTATAGTCGCTCACGATGTGTATCTGATGAAGAACGACACCATGACTTGCGAGGCGAGAACAAGGTGACTAACCGCTGGATATGGTTGATGACTCTCAGGCTGACTGTTGAAGTTGTTCCTTGGCAGATCATCTTCTCGATGGCCCGCACGATAACCTCTCTGTGCTGACCACCCATATCCATCGAAAACGAGCCCTGTACACTGTTCCATCCGACGGAAACTTTGACACCCTTCTGATAAACCAGGCCTCTCTAGAATGGATCCAGAACCGACTGCACATCCTACACCGAATTCGCCTTCTGCACTCTTATCTTGGCATCCTGGCCGACGAGTTCGGTTCCCTCATCTCAGATAACAATATGTCGAATAAAGAGCTAGCAAAGGCCTGGAACCCCGTGGAAAGTCGACTAGGCCGCTGCTGGAGCTATAACAAACGAGACGATAGAAACATTCTCCAGCCATCCTGGTTGAGCGACACAGACACAGGACGCATGGACAATTCCAGATGGACTCTATTATCCACAGTCTGGCACACATCGCCCGACTTGCGAAACAAGGAGGCCTGGAAAGGACGCTACGAGCACCTCCGAAAACAGCTATTTGCCGAACACAAGGGAACCACAGAGGCATGTCTCACGCCGCCTGGAACATGCGACTGTTCGTCATGCGAGCAGATCTGGGCATCTAGACTCTGCTCCCGCGCCACCAGACATGCTGCTTCACAGAAATCCGTGACTCCTGCAAAGAGATCCAAGGCTTACTCGCCGAGTCATCCGGATTTTGTACCACTCGACCAGCTGTTCTCGTCTATTAATCTCCTTGGGACAGAGTACAAGGTTGTCACGGATTTTCTCAAACAGCTCACTCGGACACCAGAGTATCTAGGGTATCAGCAGTCGACTCAGCTCCAGATGGACATGTTCCCAGATGTGTATGCGCAGTATCTCTGGGGGAAAAGGCTGCATCCAGGGATTCAAGGAGAGTATCCGCCTTTTCTCGAATGGTTGGCCGCGATACACGAGGAATGAAATTAGGGGTTTGTGCTGGATAAGTGGGGAGATTTCGGACAATGCCGACCGATCCGGACTATTCGGCGGAAAGGGTCAGAAGGAAATTACTGGTTTTAGGTTTCAGAAGCATGAAGGGCTTGACGGAAAGGGAGGATGAGTTATAGGACCAAGTGAGCGAGGAATACCACGGATAGCTTACATTAGCCGGACGATCGTGAGCATACCTTGGGACAGTGTCGTCATGTCTTGATAAACCGGCTTGGTGAACAGGCTAATATATTTGAATTCGTCTCTGGGCGGGGTATGTGGCTCCCGCGGCGCAGCTTACCTGAAGAGGCAATGCGGATGATCTGTGCCCGTGGCTCCAGGAAGATCAGGAGACCAGTGAAATTATAAAGTCCTGTCCTCGACTCCTCGGGGCATGCCGTCCTGCCAGTCTGTTTCCTATTCAACTAAATAGTTCCTGGAAATCTGCCAAGATGAAGGTGGCCTCATTAGCCCTTTTCATAACCGCCATTACGGCCGTCTCAGTACCCCGAGACTCGGTCACAGCAAGCAACCCAGTAAGTCTAGTCTCCTCTTGACTGACCCAGCTCTGACCACGACAAGGCTTATAGATTCGTCGGAAGAGTCAACCCGGCGACCAAGGAGCTTACATGGCCGAGCACCGGAGTAGCCTTCACCTTTCAAGGAACCAAGGCCAGCATCAACATTGAAGGTGTCACCGGGACATCGAGTGTTGACCTCATAATCGACGGCGGGGAGCCAATCGTCATTGGAAATATAAACGGCGCGTCAATCTCGACTCCTACACTTTCAAAGGGACAACACACGGTTGAGCTCCGTAAGCGATCAGAGGCATCCTTTGGTACTTTCCGCATCGCCGATGTCTCGACCGACGGCACCATGGTCAAGACTGCGGCGCCGAAGCGCAAGATTGAAATCATCGGCGACTCCATCTCTGTCGGGTACGGGCTCGACGGTGTCTTGCCTTGTGTAGACACGGCTGTTCTTCAAAACAACGGGAAGACGTACGGTGCCGTGGCAGCTCGAGCTTTGAACGCAGACTATAGCGTCGTTGCCTGGAGCGGCAAGGGTCTCATCAGAAACTATGCCTCGTCGACTCCCGATCCTTCGCCTACAATGCCTGTTCTCTACACGAGATACGGCGCCAACGACGCCGACGGCAGTTTCACCTTTCCCAACTCGTGGGTCCCAGACGCTGTGGTGATCAACCTGGGCACGAATGATTTCGCCTACCTCGGCGTGAGGGACCCTGTGAACCCGGCGGATCTCACAAAGGCACTCGTCGCTTTTGTCAAGAGCATCAACGGACACTACCCGAAAGCTCAGTTCTTCTTCGTCTCCTCCCCCATGCTGAGCGATAACTACCCGTCTGAGGCTGATGCTCAGAAATCCACGCTTGTAAGGGTGCTCAAGGATGCGATGCAGCAGCTCAGTGGTGTCAAGACCCATTTGGTGGACTGGCCGACGCAGGGTGCCGTCGTGGGCTGCGATTACCATCCGAATGCGGCTACACAGGCTCAGGGTGGTGCACTTCTACAGGCGTCTATCAAGTCGGCTTTGGGGTGGTAGCACAGGGAGTTGCACTGACAAGCTCAGATATGAGGATAAGTGTGAACCATATATTGAACGACAGAAGTAGTTAAAGGGATGGACAGTAACTAGTCAAGATCAAGATGTGAGAGAGTGGATTCATTCCCGGGCCTCATTGCTGTTGAAGTGAGCGATCGTGGTCGATAGAATGGCTTTCGAGTCCCGCTGCACCCTCAGCATTTGACATCCTCCAAGCCAGTACTGCAGCCAGTATTCCGGTTCTTGGTAGATTCAGACCTGTACATGTATAAGCTCAGCCATTGCCACATCGAAATACTCACCCATCAGACGGAGCCCTGATGAACCCGGCATCCTCCCAATCCCGACAGTCGCTCGTGGTGCCGCACTCCTGACATCGCCTCTTCTTCATCTTGGCTACCAGAGTTAGCTGTCTTGTCAAGTACCGTACCGCAGACAAACTTACCTTCTCCCATGTACTTTTGCACCCAGATTTGTCCCACAGACTTTGCTGGAACGGTGCAGTCGATCTTGCCGCCATCCGTCCAGGTGTTGGTAACGGAAAACCCGAGCGAGACCTTCAACACATCCTTGATAGGATTCCAGTCGAGGCCAGCCTCGTTGGTGACGGCGATAGATTTGGACCAGGTGATGCCGACGACTCCCCCGCCCTCGCTCTCTCCCGTGTACAGACACTCTGATGCCGGTTCCCAGGGACCCCATTCGGACTTGGCGTCGGTCGCGTCCCATTGATCGTATACCCAGCATGGAGTGGGAACTTGACGCTTGGACTGCTCAGGGGAAGAGACACTGCTCATCGGCACAAACAGGCGCTTGTCCCAGAGATACACAATGTCGTCAGTACCGGCGTTGCGGTTGAAGAACTCATGCAAGTCTCTGGAGTGTAACACGAGATCCGAGGGATGCTGTGACAGGGCGCGAGCGTGCCTTGCATCGGCGGAGATCTCACGGGCGTGAAGGGTTTCTGAGAAGTCGGTGGGAAAGGTGACGCAGAGGGCTGGGAAGAGCAATAGGGATGGATGAAGCATGTTGGGGTTTGAATGTCTTGGGGCAAAAGGAACCTTGTGGATTTTGATGTGATTCTGGGGAAGTAGTAGATATTGATGATCTGGTTCTTGGGATGCTCTCGGGGCCTTTATAGTCAAGCAAGTCGCCGCCACAAGCTAAATACCTGTTCTCTTGCCTGACCTTTCGTCATTTCTGTGTTGAGCTAGAAAAGATGGTGTTGAGAAGCCATCCACCTCGTTGATCTAGTCTGGCTCGCCCAGAGTAAGTGATAATCCTAGACGTCGTTGAGTTGGGGACTGAGGTATGATCTCATCGATACCGCTCGAATCCTATCTTGCATCATGTAGGCATACACCTTCTCCTCTGGGATACAAGTTGCGAGTGTAGATGCTGCCTGTTTGTGGCGTCTGCTAATATCTCACTTGACTTTTCGCAATGGGCCACTAGGTAGACCAAAGTACTAAACCGGAGCCACCTATAGGCGCACGAGACGAGATGGAATATGTGATGACATCACTGTTCCGAGTTTACCTCCCATTTATAGAAAGGTGTTGAAGACGTTTAGGGCTCGAATATTTGGATATTTGCTTTTGCGGATCGCTAGACGTCATGATGAGAGTTGCTGATCATCGCCACCTATGATGGGAGGGGCTCTAAGCTGTAGGAGTGTCCTTTTTTTGCGCCGACCATCTCATTCCCGCCAAGACTGTTCATAATAGACCACTTAAGCACCCAAGCTGTTACCTCATGGTATTATTTGTTGGAGGGATAGTCACGAGGATCTACGACAATCACAGTCAGCCCGGACAGCGTGATATCATCAGACTAACAACTTCCTATTATTATAAGAGCATCTTGTCTCTTAGAACAACCACTTAAGCCAGAACAACACATTCCGTGCAAGGCATTCCCCCAGACCCATAGAGCCCGCTTAGTGATAAACGATAGAGTAAATCCTATCCAGCTCTTCTCCAAACTCCATCTCGACCTTCTTCCTCTGTATCGTCCCCTTTCCCGTTCGTGGCAGAGTCGAGCGCGGCACAACAACGACGAGCTGCGGCCCCACGACACGCTCATGGGCATACCTCCGCTCATGAAACGGAGCAATCCGGCGAAAGATTTCGTTTCTCAACGCATCAGAATCTTCCTCATTCCCCTTCTTGTGGGGCTCGACAAACAGAGCCGGCGAAGGGCGTCCACTGCCGACAGCAACAGCAGCACTGATGAGGTCCTCGGCGCAGAGTTCCATGGCGTTATCCTCGATAGACCGTGAATCGCAACGAAGTGAAGTCTTCATCTTGATCCAGTCGTCGTTTCGCCCTTTAGAGAGGTACCGACCCGGTGTCACCTCCGTGAACAGGTCGCCCGTTTTGAAGTCGCCAGTGTCCTTATCTCGAAGCGTGTGATAGGGGCAATCCGGTGATTCTGGCGGCACCACAAGTTCCAGGAGCTTGACGAATGAACCATCCTCTGTGTCGGAAGAGTTGGAAATGGGCACAAACTTGTACGACGTTCCGGGAAATGGACGCAGGAGGTGTGCTTCTGGACCCTGGCCTCCAACAGAGTACATGATGCAGCCGATCTCTGTGCTGGCGAACAGGTTGATCAGATTGACACCCTGTTCTCGGGCCCATGTCTCGTCGTCGAGTTCCAGAGGGAGTCCGCCATGAGAGCAGGCGGTGAAGGCTCGAAGGGTGGCGAGCAACCCAGGATCACCGCGGGCTTCTCGGATGAGGTCGCCAAGGAACGAGGAGAACATGTTTAGCATGTTGAGTCCGTAATTCTCTACTAGATCTCGAACCTCGTCGGACGAGAATGGAATTTTAGTTGGCAAGATCAAACAGCCGCCTCTTTCGACGAATGAAATAAGGCACATGGTCGAGGCGACATGGCAGAAGCTTCCACTATGCTAACGTTAAATATGACTCTGCAAATGATGATATGGCTTACTTACTTGGCTGTCATGATCTCCTGCCCGCTGGGAGTCCGGAATGTAAAGTGCCTGGCTTTGCTGATGTTGCAGTCCATCCACCTTGAAGTTATGGGGACCAGTTTGGGCTTCCCCGACGTGGATCCGGATGAATGCAAGACCATGACGACCTCGTCTGCTTCAGAGGGGATCCACAGTTCCGGCAATGCCAACTGTGAAGAGTCCAGCCGTCGAAAGTCAATCGCAGGGAAGCTGAGGATATCATCTCCCAGAGATCCAGCAACAGTCAGCTCGGCGATGAGTGCCTTTGCTCCAGCGTCGTGTAGGAGCTCTCGCACCACAACAGGACTTGACAACCGGAGGGATATGAGCTGGGGGATGAAACCGGCCCTCGAGACACCCCAGATATGAACAACGTCCAGGTAGGACATGCCTTTCAGCCTAGAACATTATCAGTGGCGCTTTCTTTCGGTTCAGACCATTTCAGTTTGCCAACTTACCATAAGCCTACTGTTGAGCGTTCTTTGATCCCCTTTTCAGTGAGCTTGTCAGACCAGTATCTGGCAGACTGCTCCACATCCTTGAGGAAACTGGAGAAGGGAATGTCTTTCCAGCCCTCGAATGCTTCCCCCTCTGACCAGGAAGGTACTTTGAGAGCTGCAGACAGCGGGTAGGCTGCGGCGCTGTGTTGAAGCGCAGTGAGATGGGTCTTGTACGTCGACATTCTGGTTGACTCCAATCTTCAGGTTGGTTATGAGGAGCAGAGGAGGTTCGGGCGAAGTGGGAGTTGTCTTGCTTTATAGTAGAATATCCGTTTAAATAACCTTTCCAAAGGCAACCCTCCGAAACTCGAATCCAGCAAGATCACAATCCCGGGTTTACCGATTGGAGAGCCAACAGCTCTATGAAGTTACACCTCAAATGACATCATAATTTTGAGACCGAGAGACCACTCCGTTCATGCCGTGACGTAAATCTGCAACGGCAGGACCAAGCTGCTGTGGTACGCAAGTGGAATTTCCGCAGTCCTCCCTGACCCGGCGGACAGGCCGAACATCCCGAGATTGCCGCAACGCTGGAAGCATTGACACCTGCCGAGGCAGGATTCAGGGAATGAGGGGTAACTAGCTAGGGAAATTTAGATTGGGAGCCTCGGCTTGCTCTATAAGCGCTAGTAAAGCTTCTTGAATCTTCCGATGAAGCCGCGCCATTAGTGAATCTGCTTGAACTCGTTGCACCTACCAAAACAGCAAATTCTAGCAGCAACAGGCAAATTCGGTAAAGATAGCGCATATATTGTCCCTAGATGGACGACTTCATGACGAGTTTCAGTTACTCATGCTGGCTTGATACAATGGATTATAGACCCCAGCCTCTAACTTGGAACTGCCCTTAAAAGTGCAAGGGCCGCTCCTCATCCCTCCTGAGCTCATAGCCGTCGTGGATACCCACAGGCTGAGCCTCCAACTTGTATGAATACTCCCTGCCGTCTCGTGCAGCGCTAGCATAGATACCAGGATGTACGACGGACAGGAGAACACTGGCGATCAAGATCATGCTTCTATGTGTCAGCGAGGATTATAAGCCATCAGACACAGGGGGGGCTTGCCATCCATCAAAGATCATGAAATCGACTTCTTTTCGCATCAACGGTCCACCGACGCCGCCGGCCATTTCAGGGATACTGTCGACTCTTTAGTACAGAAATCTTCTGTTGGAGGACTGGCTTCACCTACCGGTAGATGCATCTCGTCAAGATAAGCAGAAACGCCGCAGTCATGGCCAGAAGAAACACGATGATGTCTCGAGGAAGACGCTTCCGCACACCAGGGCCGTGATGCCGACAGAGACGCACGGCGAAGTCGGTGGCAAGAATCCCTGCAATGATCATAACCACCCCCTGGAACGTAACACCAACGATCATGATGGCGTTGCCCGCCGTAGCCAGACCGGGTTTTCCATCGGCTCCCATGGACGCGACGATACCGCCGCCACACTGCGAGACAAACCCGACCAGATCCGCAGTGACAAAGGGCCACGTCCACAGTCGCGCAGGGAGTCTGGTATGCTGCGGCCCGAAATACTGGACCAGCGTGCGAAGCGTCATGTAAAGAGCCGCGGCGAGGAAAGACGGCGAGACCATGAGCAGGAGTAGCTGGATTGTCATGGCGGCACCGTCCCAGGGATTCTTGTTCAGGAGCATGCGCCCGACGTAGCCGCAGCATTCGCCCACGCAGCCGACCAAGACGAGGATCGTGTATCCTTTCCAGAGGCGCCAGTACCGGAAAACGAAATACACCTGGAGGAGAGCGCAGAAGGCGAAGATGACGGCGTAGAAGGCGTTGCCCCCCAGGTTGGGCGTGTAGCCGTAGATGGTGTCCTCGACGGGGCAGCTGGCGGAGACTTGTTCACAGTCGTCTGTAGAGTCTGACATGTTGAAATAGCAGTATAGATATGAAATACGGGGTTGATTTGAGTGTCTGATGAGATTGACTTGATGTTGGCAAGGAGATATCTTCAACGAGAATGCAACAGGTTCTTATATCTTCAAAAGCCGTAGATCCTTTACCTTGCTCATTGGAAATCATCTACGCGCGGCCAGGAGATCTTGAGGCTTGGGCATGGAGTGGCAGAGGGCGATCAGACAGCAGTATCATTTCTGAGTGTTGTAAGCGGCTGAACGATCTAACGACACAAACGATATAAACGACGTAAACGACATGAACGAGTTAACTGGGTACATGATCAGACAGGGGTTCCCGCGCCTCACGCTAATCTATCTCGGGTATGACGAGATCCCAGGGTGTCTCTTAAGGCTGAATCCCTCAGTATTCAGTTTTTTTGTTAGATGCAGGCCTTGTACTTTTTTCCCAGGTTAAGGCAGTTCAAGGTCTCAATATGGAGGCTGTAATCACAAGCAGGTCTATCGTTATCTATCGGTCCATAGAATAGTGCGAAGCCTGCAACACTTCATACTGGCCAAAGATCTCTTATCCTCAGCTCGTCTCCCTGTCTCTCACCATGCTCGCCAGCTCCTTCCCGCAGGTCCGTATCCGATCTACATGCCCATCCCACCCAACTGCCTCCTTATCACGAAGACTGAGAACCTCACTACACGCCAGCAGTATCCGCTCAGACCATCCCACCAACCACCAGCACTCGTGCTCCGAAGTATACGCCAACAATGAGTTGTATGCAAACACCAGCACAGCCAGAGGTCGGTGATCGCGCAGACGAGCCCAATATTCCTCGTCCACAGAGGCCATCCAGCTGGCGGCGGACCGCATGTGGTCCACCCCTGCGAGGTACCGGTCCATGAGCATCTGCAGATGAACCAAGGCCTTTTTATCCGACGGATGGTCTATCTGGTTGTGCAATGTCTGCAACGCCTCTTGCGCCGACGAGGCTTGGCTGACTAGAGGTTTGCGGGATGGAGGAATCAGGAATACTCGGATTGGTGTCTCCAGTACCACGTCTCGATAGAGTTGGAACACGGATCGACTGGTCCGCACGATCGCGACCGCATTCAAGATGTCATCATAAGATAGTCGCTCTTCTGTCATCTCGGGAGACGCATATACCCATATACCGAGGAGGACTGCATAAATGACGATGACCTGGGCTGTCTCTGACGAAGCGGAAGCCACCATGGCTTGGAAGAGAGGGAGACTGATCCCATGGTGATGTAGAGCTCGGGTACGGTACAGGCCACGACTGGGAGGCCCTTTGCGTGCTTGGTGGAGGGCCGTCATGGCGAGTATGCCGTGCATCAGGACGCCGTTGGATGCAGCCAGAGCAGGGACATGCAGCTGCCACACCTGGCTGTGCGGCTCACCAGCGAAGAGATGGTGGCAAGTATCGGTCGAATAGAGATGCATAAGGCCAAGGTCCAATAGATCAAACGTCAGCTGGGACTGTGACGCAGCGTGGTCCTCAGCCTCAGGGGGTGACGACGATGCGCTGGCAGAAGGCTCTGGTGGTGTGGCATAGCTACATCTCGAGCGCATCTTGGCGCATCCTCCGCAGCGTGGCCGGCGCTCATCGCACTCTGGCGCGTTAATCCATCTGTACGACGGGAACGATGGGGGACGTACCTTGACTCTCCGCTTCTTGCAGACGGTGCATCCGAAACGGGATTTGTTGTGAAACCGACGCGGCATCTTGTGTCGCGTCTCCGGCGGGCGGTAAAGACGGTCGGATCAGAGGTGATTCTTACTTATGTCTACCAAGTTGCAGGATTCCGACCGCGTCATCACTTGTGGCATCGAGTTGGCCCGCGAATCAGGACCCAGGTTTGCACTGCCAGGGGGTGATGCATGTCAGCACCAGCCTCCTTTGGGTAGTCGTATATTTAGAGTGCTATGACATGTGCAGCCCACTTGGTACCTAGTACAGAGACAACATACTGTTCAACTCTGGAGCTACAGTGTCCTTTCAAGCTTCTTGATTAGACTTCCCAAGCTCTTGGACCCCGGGTTATCATCCACGTTTGTAATCTCCACCGGCCAGTCCATCTGAACCTGCTCAAGAGCCCTGGCCTCGTCCTCCCTCATGGGTTCGATCCTGACGAAGCGTTCGAGGACGCCCAGGTCTTCTGCGGACATCTTGCTCCTCACCAGCTCAAACACTAGTTTCCCCAGGAAGAAGTTCTGACCCTGCTCGTAGATGCCCTTGGCCAGCAGAATGACGGTGGTGCGGAGGTTGGCGAGCTCTTCACGGCTCCGAGGCGACTTCATGTCGTTGATGGTTCCCGTGCAGACCTCCACGAGCAGGGACACGAGGTAGGTGTCGAGATACTCGAAGCCGTGGCGGAGGTAATACAGGCGGAGCAAGGTCTCGAGGTTTGTCCTGGCACGTGCAGAAATCTGCGAGGGCGGTTCGTGAAAGAGGCCTCTTGCATGTCCACGCGCTTCTGAACTTTCCTGGGCGAGGACTCTTGGGTTTTGAAGTAGCCTGGATATGATCTGGAAGTAGTGCATGCTAGTGGAATCAGCAAACCCGGCACAGATAGTTGCGTGACTGAGTCGAGACGTGGTAGTCGAACAGGGAAGCCAGTTCAACCCAAGGCCTCGCAGTTGAGCCACTCACTGGAGCTTGAGATGCGACGGCAGAACGGCCAGCCGGGGTGAGAGAGACACTGGCAGATTGCGGTACCAAGCGTCGAACCTGTTGTAGAATTCGGCCGCTTCGACAGCCGAGAGCCCTGCCCCCCCTGCCGCCGTCGACGTCCTGAACTGCCTGTGCGCCACCTCGTTCAGGATCACGGCAAACTGGGCTTTGGCCTTGAACATGTCTGCTGAGCGGGTAGGATGCAGCGTCCTGCTGAGCGGATATCTCAGCCAGATCTCGCCGTACCAGCCGGGGTCCTCCAGAGGATCCGGCAAGGCCATCTCGGGCGGTCGATCGATGAGCGGAGCACGGAAATAGTGAAAGCACATGAGGCTAGCAGGGTCAGCTCGGCACTCGACACAAGTTCTTGGACGTACCTCTGCCAGAAATACAAGGCCCAGGCAGTGTGGCCACGGCCGTTGCGTTTCCGAGAGCTCTCCATGGCCGCGGGTGTATCGAAGAGCCCGATGCGATGAGCGATAGTGCACCCCTGTACCAGGTAGACGAGGCCGATCTTGTCAGCGCCAGACCCGCTGTAGATGATGTGGAAGAGAAGACTAGCATGGATGGTACTCAGCCTGCTCTCGTTCAGCTCATACTCCCAGAGCCTCTTGGCTTCGGCGAGAAAACGATAACCTAGCGTTTTGTGATTCCAGAATTCGGTACGCTCAGAGAGGCCGCGGTAGTAGTTCTAGAGGCCACAGATTAGCAAACCAGGAGACCGTGCCAGTCAGACACAGACTCACGCAGGAAAGAGCAAGCACCGCGTTGACGAGCAGAGCAGAGCAAAACTCGGTGCGCATATGGGCCATGTCCTGGAGAAAATAGTCCTTGTGAAAGACAGTCCACCAGTCGTGGTCCTGGAGGAAGAAGGCGGCAAGCAGCCTCCTCATCAGCGCATCGTCGGAGCACACCGCTGTCCATCTCGACGGCACCACGGCACTGAGCGTTGGGTCCACGATCTCGGCTGCATGATACGGCTTCAGGTACGGGGTATTAGCCTCGGCTGAAGGAGCACTCGGTTCCGCAGGTGAGCGGCCGGGCATGGTCGCCGGCGTTGCCAGCTCATAGATGAGGGAGCCGAGGTAGGGATTAGGATGGACCAGCAGACGAGACGGCATGTGGGGAGATAGCGGGAACTCGTAGCGGAAGCTCGACTGCGGCACGAGGGACGTCTGGAGCAGCAGGTCGCCGTACTCGATCTGGCGGGCAATGTCGTCCACGTTCTCGCCTCTCCGGATCTTGACCAGGACGGTCTCGGCATCTGCCTGGGATCGCGACCGAAGGGCATCAAACACACGCTCGTACGGCGTCTTGTGTCTCTGGAGCTCTTCCCACTTGCGCTTGACGGCCACGGCTCGTGTCTCATCCGCCTTGGCCTCGTAATCGCAGTCGAGGTCCCTGGATATGCACGCAGCGCATCTGGGACGGCCCCCGCTGCACTTTCCAAAGGCATGCCTCATGTCAGCGCCGGTTTCTTGAGCGTGATGGGACCATCCGTGGCTCCGGTACCTTTGCTTTGCGCCTCCGGCACGCGTCACATGCCACAGCGACAGCCACGCGCTTCTTGGCCACCGGCACTGCAGGCTTCGGAGCCCGCTCGGTCGTCTCGGTGGTTGAGGGCGGAGCTGACAAAAGCGGACGCAGCTTGGACCGTGCCGATGAGGGCGGTCCCGAGGGCATAGTGGTGACGGTCGGTCTGCTTTAGTTTTGTCGATCAACGCTGATGACGATGTCCTGTCCCTGTGGCGGCCGGCGGGGGGCAATGTTGGGTCCGGACCGTCGCCCGGCTCATGTGATTGGTAGACTCTCCCTGCTGAACGAAGCAACTGTCTTATCGATAACACATGCATCTATCGATGATTCATGAATGCTCACAATTGGGCAAAAAGGCCTTGTAAAAACTGCAGCACGGCTTTGAGCAACATGGTCGGGACAGCATACACCACGGCATTGATGGCTCGACCGAGCAAGTCTTGATTTCTCCGCAGCGCTGAGAGTCAATCTAGTTGTCTACGACCAGCCATGAGCCAGAGAGATGAAGCAAAATCCGGCGTATCAAAAGCCCAGATGGCTCTTCCTTGTGGAAAGAACAGGAATGCCCTTGCAACTGCGATCAGTGCTCGTCCGCCATACAACTACGTGGCCTGAACTGTCCATCATGCCTTGTCCCAGAGAGACGGACTCGTTGCTTCGCAGTCGAGTTGTTGTTGTTGTTGTTGTATTCATTTTCGCCTTGAGGCAAGAGCCACACGACCCCCTTTCGGAGTAAAAAGACGTGCTAAGGCTAGCTAATCTAAGGTACACTATAAGAAGGGGTAGGTCTCGCGCTGCCTGTTCCTATCGCCACCTCGGATATCTCAGCTATCTAGCAGTTCAAGGCGCAATTGCCG
>JABFEP010000284.1:0-16407 GCA_013618265.1 Fusarium albidum
CCTGGGCTTGTCGCCCCAATCGCGCACCCCCGTCCTCGGAGCAAGCACCCACTCCTTTTCAAGCTCCAGCCACCCTCGGCCCTGTCAAACCCTCTCCTCGCCCCTCGTGGGACTCTTCGTCCCAACCACCATCCGTCGCCAACCACCATGGCAGCGACACCCTGAAACACGCTCTGCCCCCTTTTTCTATTTCTTCTCCCAGTCATAGGCCGCTGCCTCGACGCGTCGTCCCCCCAGTGCCATCAAAGTCCTTGCGGGCGCCGTCGCTCCCTGCAGCGGTCGTCTCGCAAGCGTCTCATCATGGCAAGTCACGCCATGAGCGAGCAGCAGCAGACGGCTCGTCGCATGGCTTCATCCATCTCTTGGTGCGGCTCAAAAGGCACACCATCGGCCTCACCGCGCAGAGTTTTCCTCGTTCAGGCGGCAACCAGCAGCTGTGGGTTTTTCCATTTTTTTCTTCTCCTGCGCTTGGTGCCCCCGGTCGGTGCCCTTGTGGCCCCAGCCGCCCGCCGAGAGTGTGAGTCATTCCGCTGCAACCAACCAGAAACCGGCTGGCATGAGTCCCGTCGCGACGCCAGGGCAGGCTTGTTCTGTGCGGCCGCTGACTGGCTGGTTGCATCACGTATCCTGTACAAGGGCTCAGAGCAGCCGTCATCAAGCTTCGAGTCAGGCTCAGCGATTTTTGATTTTTTTTCTCCCTCCATCGAAGGTTGGGACCGACATTCAGCAACTGAGGACCCTCCATGTGTGTTGCTTATCCTTGCATGAAGAAATGCGAGCCACAATGCAAGAGGCACAACAAACAAGCGCAACCTGAGGACACGTTTTCTATCAGAGTGTCGCGGTCTGTTTGGCGCCGAGGGGTGACGCGAAAATTTCGATTGCCCAAGGATCGCCCAGTATGGTTGCCTCTTACGAGAACGCGTCCGATATGAGGGGGCTTGCTGACCGAAGTACCCCGTTAACAATTTTCCAGTTTCGCAACCTGCATCATCCCTGGCCCTGTTTTAAATCTCCACCCTGACGCTCCGACAAGTTTTTCCTCTAAAGATCCCTTGCAGGCCAGCTTCACTTTGAAATTCCCCAGGATCCTCCCAGGGTCGGCCCTGGCCCGTGGCAATCTTGATGGGGCTCGAGCGACTCCGCACGCGAAAAAAAAAAAAAAAAATCGGTCAAAACTGTCGCCTCTAGTCGCCAGAACCGGGCCTCACTGGCGAAATTTGCCTGCGTCCTTGGCGTCGAGGATCCGCATTTGAAGCTCTTGTTGGATAGGCAGGCCTGTAGGACTCTGCGTGCTGACCTTGGGATAAAGTGAATGCTACAGTGCAGAGACGGGCGCCTTGACCATGTTCATCCATCTGCAACACTGGCCGTCGCACAAGCAATACGTTTGGGACATGGGCAGGCATGGAATGCCATTGCGAATGCATGCGCGACAGTGTGGCCCAGCCTCGAGTTGGCGTTCCGTTGGTGCCACGCGCATCACAAGGACACGACTCGGTCTCTCCACATGTTCAAGGTTCTATATCTTGAAGCATCTCCCATCTGCTCGCATGGATGCTAGAATCCATGATGCGGCACCGATAGGTTATCTGGCTGCCAGTCAGACGGGAGAATAAACGTGACGAAAATGAAATGTCGGGCCACGCACGGAAGATGGATGCTGATGACGTCCAGTCTCTTTGGATTTTTGATCATGTTTTGTGTTCATTTTTGAAGCCACTCGCCGACTCCGATTTGTCCCCGGCCCCCCAATGAATAAAAAAACCACGTGCCTCCCTTCTCTCTCTCCCTGCTGACATGTTGCCCAGAATTGCTTGCTCCTCCTTGCACGCCGAGTATGCATCCAGGTATATAAATCAGGTATCATACAAAAGTAAAGACAGATAAACCAAAACAACGGGATGCGCAACGTCTCAAGTCATGTAGTATTTGGGGCCTTCGCCTCCCTGCGGCACCTGCCAGTTGATGTCCTGGTGAGGAGCCTTGATGTCGCAAGTCTTGCAGTGGATGCAGCTGTTTAGGGTCAGTAAAGAAAGAGTCTTGGTCGCGGTGTCTCAGGAGGGGGGGTGGTAGGTTGACTCACTTTTGAGCGTTGATCTGGAAGCGGACGCCGTGAGGCTTGGAGTCGTCCTCGACGTACTCGTAGACGCCAGCAGGGCAGAAGCGGTTCTCGACGCCCTTGAAGGGCGGGTACGTCTTTTCGGTGTGGTGGTCCCAGTCCTTGACCTGCAGGTGGACGGGCTGGTCCTCCTCGTGGTTCGTGCCGGTGCGGGAGACGCTGGTGAGGATGTCAAAGGTGATTGCGCCGTCGGGCTTGTCGTACTGGATCCTGGGGACCTTGTCGGCCGGGAGGGTGGCTGCGTGGTCGGGGGTCCCGTGCTTGAGGGTCCAGGGGACGCGGCCCTTGAGGACGTAGGCCTCGAGGCCCGAGTACATGATGCCGCCGTAGAGGCCGAGGGGCGTGTGGAAGGAGGGCCGCATGTTGCGGACCTCCTTGAGCTCCTTCCAGATGGGCGACTCGCGGAGCTTGTTCTCGTAGTCGTAGAGGAAGACGGTGCCGTCGTCGGTCTTCTCGGCGAGGGCGGCCCAGGCGGCCTCGGCGGCGAGCATGCCCGACTTCATGGCGTTGTGGGTGCCCTTGACCTTGGGTACGTTGACGAAGCCGGCCGAGTCGCCGATGAGGGCGCCGCCGGGGAAGGCCACCTTGGGGATAGACTGGAAGCCGCCCTCGACGAGGGCGCGGGCGCCGTACGAGATACACTTTCCGCCCTCGAGGACGTCGCGGAAGAGCGGGTGGAGCTTGAGCTTCTGGAACTCCTGGTAGGGCGAGAGCCAGGGGTTCTTATAGTCGAGGGAGACGACGAGGCCGATCTGGACGAGGTTGTCGGCAAAGTGGTACATGAAGGAGCCGCCATAGACGTCCTTGGACAGCGGGTAGCCCATGGTGTGGACGACCAGGCCCCTCTGGAACTTTGCCGGGTCGATCTCCCAGACCTCCTTGACGCCGAGGCCGTACGTCTGGTGCTGGCTGTCCCTCCGCAGGTCGAACTTGCCGATGACCTGCTTGGTCAGGCTCCCGTGGCAGCCCTCGCCGAACATGGTGACCCTGGCGTGGAACTCCATGCCCCGCTCGAAGTTGTCGCGGGGCTTCCCGTCGCGGCCGATGCCGAGGTCGTTTGTGGCGACGCCCCTGACAGCGCCGTCGGGCCCGTAGACCACCTCGGAGGCTGCGAATCCCGGGTAGACCTCGACGCCGACCTCCTCAGCCCGCTCGCCGAGCCACCGGACGAACTGGTTCAGGCTGACGATGTAGTTGCCGTGGTTGCTCATCTGCGGCGGCGCGGGGATGGGGATGGCCGCCGTCCTGGTGAGGAAGCGCATGCGGTCGTCGCCGGCGGGCGTCGCGTGCTCGAACCGGTTCGGGTTTTCCTCGTCGAGCCAGTCGGGGATGAGCTCGTTGATGGACGTCGGCTCGATGACGGCCCCCGACAGGATGTGGGCGCCGACGTCGCCCGCCTTTTCGAGCACCAGCACCCTAAAGTCCTCGTTGCCCGCCTCGTTGGCCAGCTGCTTGAGCCGGATGGCCGCGCTGAGCCCCGCCGGTCCGGCTCCCACGATGCACACGTCAACCTCGTCGGCCTCCCGCTCGACGCTCGCCGGGTCGAACTCGCCGTCCTCATCCTCGCCGTCCTCGGCCTCGGCCTCCCGCAGGCGATGCCGCGTCGTGCTGAACGCCCTGCACGCCATTGGCGGCGAGACTACTGCTCTTGTTGTGGCGGGCCTCCTACTCGGGATGGACGAGGCTCTCACGGCTGCGGGACACATGCTCGACCTGGCGGGCCGCCATTGCGAATGAGAGAGAACCCGCGAGCTGCGCTGGACGCATCGCGATACAGGTCTTGGGGCCGACATGATGGGGAGTAAGTGCAGGTCTGGGAATAATTCGAATTGCCCCTGCCAGGCCGCGGGGAGAGGAGGGAGGCTTTTTGAGGTCTGACGTCGACTAGAAACAGCTTTTTCGCCGTCAAGCAAAAAAAGAATGCTGCCGGTTCTGTACGGAGTAGTGGGGGGGGGCAACGTGCCGGTGCCGGGGGTGTGTGTGTGTGAATGGGGCTTCTGGTCTGCCAGAGGGACAGCCTTTTTTGACAATCAAGTGGCAGGCAATTGGCTGGTTTTGGGGACCGTCAAGAGGGTGTCGTTAGAGGAGCTGGCTGTTGCTGTCCATCACGCGGTAGACTTGGCCCAGGACAAGGTGTGCCGGTAGTAACCTGACATCACAGCTGGTGCTGAACGGCCTCTGTAGAATGGGGGTTTCGTCGGCTTGGGATTCCCATAGCCGAAATGGGACGAGGTTAAAAAGAACTCGACTTGAGACCGGGACCGAGGGCACCGCAGGCATGGGTTTCCAGGGCGGCACCCTCGGCTCCGAATGTTTAGTCAGGCATTGTTCTCAAGAATGGGGGTTTGGTTTTCTGGGCGAAAACGTCCATCAAATGGGGGTCTGGCATGTGCAAGTGCAAGTGCAAGTGTCATCATCTATGGTGGCTTATCCAGATTCACATGTTTTTTCCCTCCTCCCTCCCCAAGGAAATCGCCCTCAGGTTCCTATTCTTTATATATTCGGCATACATTACACATTCCAACTTCTAGATGCCGAGATCCAGCAGGGGTCCGTCCTTGTCACGTCAATCGCTGCCCCAAGCGCTCGGGAATCAGAGGCTCTTTGGCCGACGGACGAGATTCGGCTTCTTCCGGGTTCTCGCCGGTGCGGGTACCGCCGCCTTACTTCGGCCTACCCAGGATCTTGCCGTCTATCCTCTCCTCTATCCAATAGTAGTGGGAAAGCCACGACCTTACACGGGGGGGGTTGCTCAGTGCAGGTGCTCGGGAGGGCGTTGCTGTGTGATTGTGTTCCTGGCAGCTGGTTGATCGTGAGGGTGTGCCTCTGGCAGTGTGGCTTGCACTGGCAGATCCAGTGTCGGGGTTCACTAGCCGAAACAGTTGTCCAGAGATTCTCGAATGTTTTGGAGTGTTGTCGGCTTGGAAACCCTCTGATTACTAGAGATATGTACTAAATACATCTGCAGGCCTCGAACTGGTTCCCCTGATGGTCATGCAGCATTTTGTCTGAAGCTACCCTAGACACTTGACGCTTCTCAGAGGCCAAACTCTACTCCAACTAGGCCTCATCTCGAAGTCATGTATCCTGATTGGGCATTGATGATAGCTAGTTGAATTCTGCCACTGGAAGTTCCTGGTCAACGGAGAGCCGCCGGGGAGTCTGGATGTTAAAGTTGGAATAGCTGCAAGCACTGAACTGGCTCATAGCTTGACATCCTACATCGCAACATCTCAAACCTGAAGATGAATCACCTCACGGCTAAGCCTTTATGGTGACCAAGATACCTCGACGAGGGTGAATTGCCGTATGGTATCAATATAACACCCAAGAACATAAATACCACAAAGTCATGCACCATAGCACACTCGCAGTCTTCACTAGCTATATCCGTTCCTGTTCCATCTCTCCGCTCGTTCAAAATGCCGCCCTCTCTTGGCCGTCAGCACTTCATCGACAGTTGTATTAGACTGGTTGACTACAACCTCCCAGCCTGCTACCCCCCGGGGGGGAGAATGGGCCTCAGCCGCACCTTCGTCCAGCCTCCTAGTCGCAGACGACAACAGCCGCACCGTGTCCCTATGGGCCACGAGCCTGGTAGAGGGACAGACCGTGCTAATCAACACGTCGCTGCCGGGTCTCCGGCAGCAGCTCAGAGAGCTGGCGCAGAGCGGCGCGCCCTGGGCGGACTATCTGGGCGTCCGCTACCACTTTCTCATCACTGGTATTGGCCCGTCACTGTTCGCCTCGCCTGTGGACGGGTGCTGACTTTGCTTTAGGATCGGGATCCGTCTGGTTTGATGACCCGGCTGATTTGAATTGTGTTATGCGGGGGTTTGTGTCCATGGGCATGTCAGGTATATGAAGCATGCTAGAAAGGCGCCTGGAGTTGTCGAGGGGTCTTTTTTCAAGGTGAACTGGTGCTATTGTCAGCCAAGTTCGTAATTTTGAGAGCATAGATGGATAAATGACTGCGTGTGAATTCAAACTTGCCCAACGTTGATGGCTAGTGAATCGCCATCTATCGGATCGGGACTCTGTGCAAGCAGGCAAGTCCCGAAGGACACTTGCATTGTCTGTTCTCCTCGAGGATGAGCATTTTACCATATCTCGGATAGATCCGCGACGAGGATGGTTAGCGAGGTATCTCAACAGGAATCTGTCTCGCTGGATGTAAATGTAAAGTTGGGAGGCATCGACGTGGAGAGGAAACAGTATTGACATTTGCGGCTGCGCTCCGTCAATATAGATAGAATTTGAGAGCCCTGTCTGCAACAATAACCAGACAGAGTGGCCGAGTGGTTATGGCGCCAGACTTGAAAGCAGGCAGCTTAGTCTACCTCGCTATAGATATCTGGCACGTTCGCGTTCGCAGGTTCGAATCCTGTCTCTGTCGTAAATTTTCTTTTTGGCCTTGAGTCGATTGATTTTTTTGACCATGTCCAGAGAAGAGAGAGAGAGGTCTCTTTTTCGTTCGCTACGGGGGATCTTGAGGGGGTCTCCGGAGCTTCTGAAGCAAGAAGTGGCCGAGTTCCTGTCAACCACTATTGTGCGCTCTACGAAGAGCAACTTGGAACTGCCAGGGACTGGGGAGGAGGGTGTTGCTCACTTGCTCTGGGACGGTATCGCGTCCCGAGACTATAGACTGTCGATTGATGGAAGACGATTTGGCACATCAGCTCTCTTCAGTACGTCCTGGCAATTGCGATGCACCTGGAAAGACGAGTGTTAAACGTGTAAAGTGCCCTCGGATCCTGCGCCCAGTATATCACTTCATCAACCAAACTGCATTATTCATCATGCGCATGCCATTCGGATACCTCGATTTCCTCCCTGGGTAATCAGAACCCAAGTTCTGTCGACCCCCATCTGGCTATTTTCCTGGTCTTCTCTTTCTTCTTCTCGCCTGCGACTCCTTGGCCATCTCGTGGTCTCGTCCCTACAATCTCAAACCATCAGTCCTCGAATGTTTGCCAGAAGTGAAGAAATAAGAAAGCGACCCATCACTTGGGAAACAGAGCATGGGGGGAGCAAGAGGGAGGAACAAGAGGTAGGTCCATTGGTACAAGGGGATATTGAACGAGGTAGGGACAGAAGTGGACTGGAGAGGTGGATAAGGGGACGACAGAGTGAACACAAGCAGAGCGACCAGAAACAGAATGAACAGAAAGAGAGTCAAGTAACGAAAGGAAGAAGAACGCGAAAAGAACAACGACTGCACAAGAGGAGGAGAAAAAAAAAAGGAGTGTCCGACCATTGAATTGTGCAAGGTAGACCGAAGACGAGGACCAGAACCAAAAGCAGACGGAGGATGATATCGAGACGGATACCATGAACAGGCTACCAAGGTAGAGCAGAGAACAAGAATCGAAGCTTACCTTGGCAATATCTGGGGTGAAAAGAGGTAAAGGAAGGGTCGCGAGAGGAAGAGGCATGTTCCAGGGGGACCAGCCAGGAACCAGGGCATTATTGAACTGCAGGCAGTGGAATGTGAATATGCCTTGAGAGCGTCGAGGAGGTATTATTGAAAAGATTCAAGGCATTGAAACAACTGCCAATAGAAGCTCGTGGTCACCTGCCAGGCCTCTGGCACTGCGAAGGACTGCAGCTACAGTGCTATAGAGCCATAGCCCTAACTCGTTTGCACAGCCATGGGTAATCCAGACGATAAACAAATAATGTCCCTTAGGCTTAAGGCTCTAAATCACTGGGGGTGACTTGCGTTGGAATATAAAATCCTCCCACCACCGCGTTGCCCTCTCCTTTCTTCCCTCCTTTCTCTCCTCACCACACGATACCAGACACAGAGGTAAGTTTCATTTCAGTTCTATTTCCGACCGGCCTGGTCTTTTTCTCATTTCATATCATTCTTCTTCTTTATATTGTTTGACTCTTATCTCTTCTCTGCGATGTATTGCCCCCTTGTGTTGTTATTTCCTTCTTCCCTTCTCTGCTGGCTCTGCTGGCTCTGCTAGGCGCTCATCAAGTGTCGCAACTCCTTTCTTCTCCCAAGCGACTCCTATTCATTCATTCATGACGGGCTCATTCATCTCCAATAGACTTGTGTGTGTGTGCTTACAGTTCTCACGATCGACCTGGTTTTTATCCGAGAGGACAGAAAGAAACGAAAGAAAGAAAGCAAAAATGGTACAGGCATTTCCTCCCCTTCAACCCTCGAGTCAATTCATGCTGACTATTCAAACGCAGTCGTCTTCTTCGGATCCTATTGTATGTTCCCCTTGACTGCCAACACGAACCCGGTGACTTATTATTATGTAGGCGTCCTGGACCAACGTCCCTGAGGGAGTTCGACCCCCGGACCAGTACGACTACTTCATCGACGTCATGTGCGCCTGGGGCTGCGGCAGACGGAGGCACCGCCCGACCAGGGTCTGCAACCGCTTCCTGCTCGCCGTGTGCTGCCGTTACCAGCCCTTTGATCGCACCAGGCCCGGTGAGCCCCGGGACGAGGCATTCTGTGGGTTCAAGCCAAGTTTTCTCTATACTATTATTCATGCTCCGAATTTGGCTGACAGGGTTTTTTTTTTTTTTTTTTGCTTTCAAGTGTAATGATCTGGCCATGATGCCATGATTGCCAACCAAGGTGACACGGGGAAAAAAGAACGAGGACAAGGACAAGCAACGAGCAGGGGGAGCAGGTGTCGGTAGCTTGGGAAGGAGATGTGTTTGGCCCAGCTGCTTGGACGGCGTCTGAAGTTGCAGAGCTCGTGGGGGACTCGATAAGAGCCCTTGATATCCTTTCTTTCCATTTTCTCATGTCATCTATTGAACATGAATTGATCAACTCAGCCACTGCATCTGATATTCTCTTTGTGATTGCCAAGTTCAAACCAATACAACTTGGAGTCAAGGCCATGACGCAACCGACATGTTCAAGACAGCCGCGACCGTTCGAGGCCCGAGGCGCAGAACAAGCTTACGACTGCATTCCGGGGCCTCATACCGAGGCGAGGCAATTGGTTGGCGCGGTTTCAGACGAGCCAAAGCAAGGGGAGACTGACGCTCAGGTCGATGGGAATTGGTCCGCCATGTCTCACGCCGACTTATACTCGAGATATCGTCAAGTCTTGGGATCTTCTGCACATTGTAGGTACGGGGCTCACAGGTCGAATCAGGAGCTTGGCCCCACCCGCCAATAAGCTCCAGTTCCCCAGATTAATCATTAACTTGGATCTGCCAGGGGTCAAGGGTCGATTGGCGCTGGACACAGATGCTGGACTGGACAACCTCCAGATCTTGCCTCCCTTTTTTGCTGACTGAAGAAAAAAGAGGCACCTCATACCCCCCGAGTCCAGAAGATGGTTCCTGGATAAACGACTCCCCTTCTGCTGAGTCGCCATGAATCGACTCATCCCCCTCCTGGCAGCTACTGCCTCGGCAGCAGCAGCAGCCGCCTCGTGCCCCAACTACGAGCAGTACGCGCGCCAGGGCCACGAGCCCGTGTCCGAGGGCCGCCACGCCTTCCCCTTCCAGCGGCCCAGCGTCGAGTGCCGCACGCACTCTGTCCCGGCGGTCGAGCACATCATCTACGAGGAGATGCCGGGCGTCATCGGCGACCCGGACCTGTACCAGCTGTTCCAGAACACATGGCCCAACACGGTCGATACGACGGTCCGCTGGAGGGGGGTCTCGGCCGACAACCCGGAGGAGGAGGTTGTACTCCGGTATCTCTAGTCCATATGTGTCCATATATACTGACAGGTTAGCTGGCCTTCATCACGACGGGCGACATCAACGCCATGTGGCTCCGCGACAGCGCCAACCAGCTCCAGTCGTACAGGTCCATCATCTCGGCGTACGCCGCCCCCTCTGACGACAACGACGTGGCGTCCCTGTTCCGCGGCGCGATCAACCTCCAGGCGCGGTACATCACCAGCGCGCCATTCTGCAACGCCTTCCATCCTCCCCCAGAAGCCAACATTGGCCGTCGCCGATCCTCAGTCGTCCTCGAGTCCCGGGATACGGTCCAACCCAAGTACGACCCGGACGTCGTATTCGAGTGCAAGTACGAGCTCGACTCCCTCGCCGCCTTCCTCCAGCTGTCGTGGGACTACTACGAGGGCACCGACGACGCCTCCTTCTTCGCCAGGTTCGGCTGGGTCGACGCCGTGGAAAAGATCCTCCGCGTCGCCGAGCACATGCAGGAGGGCACCTACGCCGAGGACGGGCAGGTCCAGAAGCCGGTATACACGTGGCTGCGGAACTCGGACAGCGCCTCCGAGACGGTGTCGAACCACGGCAGGGGCGCGCCAGTCAGGGGCCACGTCGGCCTCGTCAGGAGCTTCTTCCGCCCTTCTGACGACGCGTGCGTGTACCAGTACCTGATACCGGCCAACATGATGTTCGCCCGGTACCTCACCTCGTGCGCAGAGATCATGCGCGAGATCGACGACGAGGTGGCCGAGCGGATGGAGAAGCTAGCCGCGGGGATAGAGGTCGGCATCAACAGGCACGCCATCATACAGCATCCAACCTTTGGAGAGATGTACGCCTACGAGATTGACGGCTTTGGATCCTACAGCCTCATGGTAACCCTATCTCTCTCTATACCAGGCACGAAGACATCTGCTGACTAGACAGGACGACGCAAACATCCCCTCCCTCCTGAGCATCCCCCACATGGGCTACAGGCCTGCCTCCCAGCACGTCTACGACAACACCCGCGCCTTCGTCCTCAGCCCCGACAACCCCTACTACGCCCGCGGCCCCGTCCTCAACGCAACGGGAGGTCCCCATCTCGGCCCCGGCATGGCCTGGCCCATGGGCCTGATCGTCCAGCTCCTCACGAGCGACGACGACGACGAGATCGTCGACGGCATCCGCCAGCTCATGGGCTCGACGAGCGGCCTGGGCCTCATCCACGAGACGGTCGACAGCTTCGACGACAACCACTGGACGAGGTCATGGTATGGACTATCCCCTCAATTCTTGAAATCACACGGCTCACCGGCAATCAAGGTTCGCCTGGGCAAACGGCCTGTTTGGACAGATGATTTTGGATCTCTGGAAACGAAAACCAAGCCTCATAGCCAGGAGCTATCAGGGCGGCGCAGATGCATAATACAATAGATACCACGTCACGTACGCCATTTATGAGCGAATAATGATTCCCAATTCAAGTAGTATATCAGACTGCCGTGCCCCGTTCGCTAAACAATGCAATCAAGCCCTGCCCCCAATGTGTGCACTATTCTATCCCTCCTCTTCTAACTCAAATCAAAACCTGCCCCCGATGTAATCGCATAAAGCAGCTTCTCCCGGAGCGTCCCCTCCGACGTGTACCGCGGCAGCTTCAAGAGGTTCACGCATGTGCTGGTGCTCGGCAGCCTCTCCTCGTCCGTCCCGCCATCGCGGATGCTGAACCTGGGCTTGAGCTGCGAGAAGCCAAGCAGCGGAGCCCGCGGCGTCGAGCTGACGTACTTGAGAAAGTCGCGGCGCTGGCCATCCGTGAAGCCCTGCATCACCTTCCAGAACAGCCTGATGGTGTCGTGCTCCTGCCCGTCGTCGCCAATCTCGTACAGGCCGCTGTAGATAGTGTTGCGCCGGAGATCCTCAATGTCGATCTCGGACGAGTCGCCGCCCACGAGCCGCTGGAGCTCAGACTGGTTGAACATGGAGAGCCACGACGGGCGGATGATGGCCCGGAGGCCACGGAGGAAGGCCGCCGTCTGCAGAGCCGGCTGGACCACAAGACGGTGCCGGGCAACATACGAGATGTACAACAGCCGGTTGTCGTTGGTAACGTACACCTGGTCGCCGTTGGCAATCAGCTTCTTGGTAATTGTCTTGACCGGCTCCCCCGGCTGGGAGGTCTGGTCGGAAATAAGAAAGTCGAGCCCCAGCTCCGATATGTCTCCTGGATAATTCTTCACCCGGAGCATCCCCCTGTACAGCTCTTCATCCATGTCGCGGAGGTCGTTCACGCTGCCCTTGTAGCTGTTCTCGTCGTTGGGACCAACAGATGCCCACTTGAGGAGAAAGAAGCCTGCAAAAGCCAGGTCCACCAGTATGCCCTCGTACAAGCACTTGCCCACAATCCTGCCCAGAAACTCGAACCGCCGGAGGAGGCTTGTCATGAAGCCTCTGAAATCCGGATCCGATTCCGACAGCCCGCTCGTCCGCAGCGACTCTCGCAGAACGTCAACGGCGGTCGGGTCGGGGTACAGGAGCCCCTTCTCGTTCGAGGCGAACATGCCGGCCCCATCCTTGTTGCCAAATGCTTCCGAGGTAACGCTGATGAGAAACTCCTTGGTGACGCCTCCTCCGTCTATGCCGGCCTCGGCAGCGCCAAACTGATCCACAAAGGTAATCTGGATGGTATCCTTGAGGCCTTCGCCTAATTCGTAAAATTGCTTATAAGCATCTTCAAAGAGCTTGTTTCGGCGGATCTGTGCGTGATGCCTGCCGAATCCGAATGGTGGCAACGCATGGAAAGGCGGCGTCGCACCATCCCGTTGGGCCCGGTCGAGCTGGATAAACTGGCGGAAGATCATGACCCGGGTCTCAAAGGGAACGACAAACGGCATGTGTTTCAAAATCTCGAGCTTCGGGCCCATCTCTGCCAGTCTGCGCTCTCTCAGAGCCCGCATCTGCTGGGCTTTGAGCCTCTCCAGTCTGGCATGCCGCGACAGCCGCTGCCCGGCCATGGTGGAATAGAACCTGGCATAGAGCCCCGTGACATTTCCGTACTCGTTTTCCATGTCGTCCTCGCTATCTTCCGAGTCTTCCTCATTCTGGCGTTTCTCCTCCGCGATCACTGCACTGATAAAATCTTCTTTATCAAGCTTCTCCGTCATGAGCCAGTGATTAGCTGGCAGAAAGCGTTTCCTCGAGTCTCTCTCGTACAGCATCTTCATCGCCACTGTCACGATGCTCCGCAGGCTGTCGAGATCCAGTCTTGTTGCCCCCTGGGAGGCAGGTGGTGTTGAACCCTGGGACTTGGAAGGGCCCCCGGCACCGAAATAAGAGCCCATACGAAAACTGGCGGCTGCATCTAGGGCTTCTCGAGACGTGGACAATTCTTGAGCCTTGTAGTGAAGGGTGAAGGCGGCATTTTTGAGGAAGCTCGTGAGCATTTTGACATCTTCCAGCGGCAGGCTGCACGATCGAATCCGGGACGTCGATGTGTTGCTCTGCAGAATCTGGGGAAAGATGCCACTGAAAAAGTCTTCATCGTCGCTCAGCCGCAGTATGAAGATGTAGAGCTCAAGGAACAGGAGGATAATGCGCCAATCCTGTTCCTCTGCCAAAGTACTGGCATTGGAGCCGTCGCTCAGATACCTCCGTAGAATGTTGACTGGTTGCTCGGATTCCGTTCTCAACTTCTGAAAAACAGCGGTCCTGCTCATAATGTGCCACAGAAATTTCACCGTCGGGACCTCGCCAGAGGCCGTAGGAATCTGCTCGAGAAACAAACGCATTCGAATGTCGTCGCCACTGGTAGGGAAGCATTGAAGCAACGTTAGGATGTAGCCCGCCAACAGACTTGTCCCTTGGAACTCCTGCTGCGAGGAGCTGGCTAGGTTGACAGAAAAGTCGCGTAATGTTTGGGAAATGCCGTTGCTGTCCACCAACGACAGCAATATCGTGGCGACATAAGTGTCCAGTGGTGGTAGGAGAGGCTCTTCTGCGTCATCTAGAATCGTTGGATCGCTGGATTCCTTGGTGGGAAGGCGGGCTTTTACAACCGATGAGAGAGCAGCCAGTTGAGTATAGAGCGTTTCCAGGACAGCAGGACCAGCAGAATCGTCCACGCTGGATCGGCTCAGGTCGATGAAGTGAGCAAGCTGCCAGAGGAGGCCATCTTCGGAACTTTGAGAATCCGATGCTGTCAGTCCGTTTAATATCGCCTCCGCAAGCTGTGTGAGAGAAATGGACTTGGACAGCAGGGCAAGATTGTCCTCAAAGCCATGCAGGTGGTCTGTGGTCAAGAAAGAAAAGGCGTAGGCGTGATAAACGCACAAAACTACTGTCGAGCACGGTCAGCGTCGTTCCTCAACGTACCAGCCACAAGCTTACCCTTCTCCGAGCCAGCTCCCAGGGGTGCGGACAGAGCCTGGAGCAGAATATCCGGCCACCGGCCGTCCAGATTCTCTGCTTGACAGAGCTTGCCAAGCACCTTGTAATATCTGTCGACCGACGGTAAAATAAGATCGGGCGAACTGGCGATGATGCGCGAGACAAACTTGACGAGAAGCTCGGTGTCATCGGACAACTCCCTATGTTCATGTTGTTAGGTAGCTCTTCCAAGAGTCGAGCGCCTAGAGATGATAGATTGGGCATACTTGGCTGTGACAGAACTTTCCAACGCCTCGACGAGCAATCGAATGAGTTGCTCTACCTTGGATGGGTGGACGCCAGCTGGGGCGATAGACTGCAGAGGAACGGATTCGGCATCTCGCGCATAGAGGATGGCTCGTCGAATGTCGTCACTCCGTCGTAGGGAGAAGAAAGACACAAGCAGGACGAATGCCTGTGGAGTACGCTCGTCTTGCCCCTGCATGGCGTTTGGGTCGTAGAGCTCGTCAAAGGCAGCTCGTCGGGACTCACGCAGAGCCGCCCTTGCCCGGTGACCCCTCCATACTCGCTGGATCTCGCCCGCCGCCTTCAATCTAAGGCGTCCGGCCTGTCGCTTCTCGCGCTCGGCCTGTGCGTTCGAGACAGTCTTTGTGGCGCTGGAGACAGCAGATGGAGTCCAGGAGGTGTTGGCGAACGGGTTGCCGGCCGAACCACTGAGGTTCACGTTCCGAGGGCGCCTTGAGCTGCCCGTGAATGTTGAGAACATGGCGGCGACGAGGGCGAGGCGGACGGGGTTGGAGGGCAAACGTGGATCGTTGGATTTAGTCAGGCAGTGGAAACATGGTCGAGCTCATATGTCGTCGACGGTATCGTTCGTGATGATGCTTCTAGAAGATTCAGCTCTTCGGTCAGCTAGGTACCTTAGGTATTCGTCGACGTTTCGAGGTGCCCGCCCCCGGTGGGGATTTGGGTGTGAGGTCACTCAACCTGGGGGGGCTGATAAGATAAGAAACCGCCTCCAGGTACCTGCTTGATTGCGCATCCAGACGGGATTCCGCCGAGACGAGAATCCACTGGATTAAAACGTGGTTGAATAAATCAATATACCGTAGCATATAATGGAGGAGATGAAAAGGGATGATAGGGGGCCATGATAGACCATGGGTATTATGATGGATTACAAAGCCTACTATCTGCCTCCTGCTGTTAATTGTCTCTGGTTATCCAAGGTAAATTGACCATTTATAGCTTCATTTCGAAATCTCGCCGAGGTCAGGTGGTAATGATACTTCTGCTACAATGCGCAGAACGCAAATGCGGGAAGAGATGAGGAGAACAGTCCCCTGTTTTGCTTCCCCGGGCTTCTGCGGATGTCAGCGTTTGACGGGCATAATATGTAGGACGAGTGGCCCTTACCTTACCCTACAGCCTCCAGCATTAGAAATCAGGTTGGAGAAGCATGCATCATTCAGCTTTGTTCTTAGCATTTCTCGCGCGTGGAAGAGGCAAAGGAGTCACTATTATTGACATCAAAGGCACGGCTCTAATGCAGAAGCGCGGACGGGGCAGTGCTTGCAAGTTGGTACTCTAATCACGACTCTTTCACTGTCGGTAGACAAAGGATCACCTCCTGGGCGGCCAAGCCCATGGAATTGTTGGGATGTGATTGCCAACTTTGCAGAGCAGAGGTATCTTTGGCGGTGGACAGAGCGGTGAAGATACCCAGCATCGTAGCAACCCGTCCCGTCTAAGTGCGGCCGTCACATACGACGTTGCTTTTTTGTTTGAAGCCCCACCGGTTACGGTACGAGCAACAGGGGAATTCCAGTTCTGCACCTCAGTCGGGCATGGGATGGGGACTTTGCGAGGCACGGTGCAATTCAGAGGAAACGAACGATTTTTGTCAATATGCTCGTTCTCGTCCCGGCTTTTCGCGCGGCTCTGAACAGACCCTGTTTGCTATGTGGTCCGTGATGACATTCCAAAAATGGCCGTTTACTTCAACGTCGCATGCCCCCGTACATGGCGTGTCGTTCTTGTCCTTGACAGAAATTTCAATTTTCAACGCTCCTCTGTCCTTTGTCTCGGGAGCGCCGCAAGTACCCTGGCAACTGGCGAGATGGTGCGAGTAGGGCACGTGCCCCGCGTCTTATCGGCAAATCAGGCCCGCGCCATGCCAAACCTGTTAGTGAGAGAGGGCCCACTGCCTCGCCGCCTATCAGTATCAGCGGATAAATACGGAGTAC
>JABFEP010000286.1:0-14962 GCA_013618265.1 Fusarium albidum
TCTCCGCCGTCGACGACTGGACCTCCCTCAAGCTCAACCCCGAGATGGAGAACAGCGCCATGGACCTCCGCGACTACTTCTTCGTCCAGCGCCTCAAGCTCTGGCTGCTCGCGGACCAGGGAGCCGCCGTCGCGAACCACCTCGGCGGGGGCAACAACTTCGGGGGCAGCGCATGGGAGGAGGTCGCCCTCGTCCAGGAGCACGGCGAGCTGTGCGCCCGGTGGACAGCCAGGCGGGATAACCTCCTGGGGCTTCTGTGCGCGTGGGAGAAGCTCGCGGGCGACAACGTCCTGGAGGAGAGCCCGCGGACCGTGGCGAGCCACCGGAGCGGCTTTGTGCACGGGGAGGTGGACGACTTTCCCCGCCTCGGGGGAGGGGAGGAAACCCCGTTCAGGTGGATGGACAATGTGCTGGTCCAGGACGCACTCCTCGTGAACCACCCGCACTACGCGAGGCGGGCCAGGGGCAACTTGCGCTGGGGCCAGCAGGTCGACCAGTGGTGGGGGTCTCAGAGGTCGTCATCTCACGAGACAAGCTTTGAGGCTGCCATGGATCGAGCAGCAGCCAACATTCGCCGGTTCAACGGACACCCCTCGGACGGTAACATTCACGAGGATTTCGATACCGGTGACTACCAGCAGCTTCCGGACGAGATCGAGTTCGCCTCCGTCAGCTGGGACGGACCCCCCGGGACACCGGCTTCCGCTCTGGAGAGCCCTCGAGGCTCGGCGCGCACCACGGACAGCGAGGAGGAGACCCACTGGTTAGTTGATCCTCGTTCTCGGTTCTCCATTTCTCCTGACCCCTCCGAAGACCCCTTCAGCGACTCCTACGAGGATGACATGATTGAGGAGCTCGACCTCGGCGATGCTTTCCAGCTCCCCTCCGGTGGGAACGCCCCCGAACCGATCGTCGTGGAGATGGACCTCGGAGATCGTCCTGGATCCTTTGACGACTTCCACCGAGCCAGCCCCATCGACCAAGAAGTCGACCTCGCAGACTTTTCCTTGGACTCCCTGGCCGACTCTCAAGAAGCCGAGAGAGGATTCAACTTTGGAGGTGCCCTCGCCTCACCCGAGCTTGACGACCTCTGCAACTGCCACGACACGCCTGCCAACAACTGGCAGGATGCCACCGGCTATGACCCTCTCATCCAATCCCTGGCCGACCGTCTCCCCTACTGCCTGGACATCCACATCGACGGGTGCACCTGCGAGGACGCTGCCATGCCATTCGGCCACCAACATCCGCATAATGTGCTCAGCGCCCGCCAAGCCGCAGAGGACTCTTCCGGCTTCGACCACATCGTCAACTTTCTGGCGTCCAACCTCCCCTGCTGCGTAGAGGTCCACTGCAACAGCTGCGGCTGCGATGATGCCGTGCCGGTCGGTGTCGTCGACCATTTCGGCACCCGCCAGGCCGCCGGGGACATGTCTGGCTTTGACCCTCTCATCGAGTCCCTGGTAGACGGCCTCGACTACTGCCTGGACATCCACATCGATGAGTGCACCTGTGAGGATGCCGTCCCGGTGGGCGACACCAACCTGGTCGACACGCGCTACGACACCAGGGACTTTTCTGGCCTTGACCACGTCATCGACTGCTTGATGGCCAGTCTGCCCTTTTGCTTGGAGGTCCATGCCAACGGGTGCAGCTGCGGGGATGTCATGCCGGTCCGCCAGGCGGAGACTAGATCGCTCAAGAGGAAGCGAGATGAGTTGTAGAGGAGTTTTTGTACGAGTAGGGTTTCATTTCTTAGACTGTACGAGTAGGGTTTCATTTGTTAGACTGTTCATTTTGTGGACTTATAGACGGAGCGCAAAGCAGTAGACTGTTTCCTTTCATGACGCTTTCCTTCTCCTGCTGAAGATCAACCAAAGTGACCTTTCCATCTCCCGAGCATCTATGGTCCCGTGCAATATCACGTGCTCAACCCCCACCTTAGTCATCCGAAATTTCCACTCCAACGCGCGACCCCCTGACACCTTACACGTCTCCTCTCAAAAGGTATCGATCGTATCGCATCGCATCGCATCGCCCTCCGCTCATTTATTACTACTATACTCTCGTTTAGAAAAGACACACACCACCGCCACAATGACACGCGCCCAACAGACCATCTCCCTCGCCCTCCTCGTATCCTCTGTACGCCAACACCAACCCCCTCTACCCCTCGATCGCATACATTACTGACCACATTACAGCTCTACCTCGCCCTCTTTCTCGAGCTCATCCCTCTCCCTCCTCTGATCCAGGAGCAGATCGTCCCCGTTGTGCGTCTCTAAGACACTCCCCCTCCAACGACTGTCTAACAACAGCAGCTCCCTTTCTGGGCCCTCGTCTCGTTCGGTGCATTCCTCCTCTTCCGCCTCGGCTGGGGCATCCTCACGTTCAACGACGTGCCCGACGCCCACAAGGAGCTCATGGCCGAGATTGACCAGGCAAAGGTCGAGTTGCGAAAGATGGGCGTCACCGTTGACTAGGGTGTGTTGGCGGGGATTCCTTAATGGATGGATCTACAAGGCTAAAAGGGGGAATGGAAAAATCAGGCCGCCATGGCCAAAATACATTAATTGCACTAATTTGGTATCTCGTCCATGTTCTCGTCCATGTTCTCGTCCAGTTGCATCAACAAAACCCATCATGACTGTTCGCCAGCCAGCAGCGCTACAATTGTCCGTACAGCCGTATCCGGCTTCTCCCCACCATGTACAAGCTCCGCAAAAAGCTTGGGAAGCTTCCCAAGAGATCCTCGTTCATCCGTCTGATGCCCTATGTCAAGTCAGTCAAAAACAACACATGGACCTCAGTGGCACTCACATTTCCCGGGCACACCAATCATGACCCTAAGCTTGCTGTGCGCTTCACCCGTCCAGTCAAACCCCGTCTTCCACTCTAAGCGCACAAATGACTCTGGCTCTGCCTCGCCCCGGGGTATTGATACATCAAAATGCTGCTGGCCCATGTATCGGAGCAGGTCTGCCCTCTTCAGAGGCTCCTCATCTGTCGACTCTTCATCTTCGTCTTCCCTCCTCCGCTTGGGCTTCCGTGCTCGCATCTCGCTCGCCGCCTCGGCCACGCCGTCCTTGGAGCCAAGGCTCTCTTCCAGTCGACACCAGAGCCCCGCCCTCTCGACTGCTACCCGAAGCCATTCACCCATGGCCCACGAGAGAATGCCCACGTTGCGCTGCATGGTTCGATTGCAGTCGCCCGTGCAGATCTTTTGCACAAACGGCCCGAGCTCTGCCTTGGCAGCTGGCTCGAGGGCGACAACGTCGAGGCTGAGGATTGCGAGGTCTGTCGCATTCACGACCATATCTATTCGCGCCGTGAAGATCCCGGGTATCTCGCGCGATCGGAACGTGATCGAATGCAGCTGCCTCAGCGGCTGGTCCGGTATCTGCGGCAGCATGGCGATCTTTGACGATGCCGAGAACGGGCTGAACAGCTCAAGATAAGGCAGCTCCTCCTCTGCTGTCATTTGCACAGGATGATGCGACTTTATACCGGCCTGCTTGTCCTCCACTGATACCGAGGCCACAGGGGCCGGTGCCCTGCCAAAAGGAAGAAGAGCAGCAGGATTTAGTGCCGCTTTCAACAGCTGCTGAGACGCCGTACGACCCGCGTCAGCACCCTCCGGGACGTGCTGGCGCTGAATGAGATCCATGACGGCCTCTTGGTTCGAAGGCGCGAGTTCCCGACCCGACTGTTGCATTAGGCGGATGCGCTCGTTCTCTGCTCGTGCCGTTTCAAGATCCTTCTTCAGCGCCTCGATTTCCTTCTTCAGTGTGTCCCTTTCTCGCTTCTTGGCCAGGTTTGGGTCGAATGCACGGGGTTTCCTGGGCTCTGGCACTGTTGCCTCGCGAAGAGCCCTCTCCTGGATGGCTCTGGCGGCTGGCCCGGCGCGTTGAAAGCTTTTCCTCGGCTTCTCAGACAGTCGTGATGGCGGCTTGGCCAGTGGTGAGTCCTTGGGCTGAGATAGCTCCCTCCATCGCACAGGGCTGTTCTGAAAGCTTCTTCGTTTGGTGGTATCCCTTGTCGGTGGAAGCCTTGGCGCAGGCTGCGACGCAGGAGGAGGCATAGTCTGTGAATCAGGGTGAACCAGGGGTGGTAGTTCCGGCTCAGGCATTGAAGCTGGGGGCGGCTCGGGAGACGAGTGCTGAGGTTGGATCGAGGGCTGTCGCTCAGGTTCAGGCAGAGGTGCTGGAGATTCCATAGGCGGAGATTCCGCTGCGGAAGGCTCTTCGGGGGATGAATATTTGGCCGGCAATTCCTCTTCTGGAGAGGGCGATCGGACTGGTGATGGTTCCTTGGCGGGGGGAGGAGGCTGCTCTTCAGGTGGTCCAGGAGAATCATGCTCAGATTCAGTCGCATCAGCATCCACAGGTGGGAACAGTTCAGGCTCTGGCATCGAGGCCGGCAGCTCAGGTGGTGAATGCGCCTCGATCGGCGGCGGCAGCTCAGGCTCGGGCATCGACGCGGAAGGCTCCTCGACACGCACACCCGCAGGCGGCGACCGCCGCAGCACATTTCCACGGAAAGGATTCATGTCATCGTCCTCTAGCTCCGCCACAGGCGACCGCCGCAGCACATTTCCACGAAAAGGATTCACGTCGTCGTCCTCTGGCTCCGCCCCCGCCGGCGACCGCCGCAGCACCTTTCCGCGAAAAGGATCAAAGTCATCACCCTCCGGCTGCGCCGCCCGCTGCCCCATCTTAGAAGGCGTCCTCCTCGCAGCCGCAGCCATCCCACCCGTCACGCGCCTGAGCGACCTGCCCGACCCCGGCGTCGGGACATCGCTCTGGATCCTGCTCACGGCGAGTCGCGCCGCGAGAGACTCGGACGGGCTGCCCTCAACACCACCACCCGCCGCGTCAAACGACGGAAGCCGCGCTGCGCTGGCAGCCTTCTCAGGTGACCTAGATCTCCTCCTCTCCAGGACATCAGGGTTGTGTCGCGACAGACTGGCCTTGGTCGGCGATGCGTACGAAGGGCGGCGGCTACGTCGCGGCGACGCGGGTTCTGCTGGAGAAGGGGGGGTCCCCCTAATGTCGAGTGAAGTGCGGGGCGATGTGCGGCGCCGCTTCGGCGCGGACTCCTCCATTGTGAGAGTTCTCGATCCTGTTGTCGTGGCGGCGATCAAGTGTCTTTCATTCCCGTGTGAATCCGTGAGTTGCTAGACTTTCACAGTGTCGTCGCCTTGTCGCATTGGTTGTTGTTTACTTCCCGTCGTGTCGCTCAAGTGGGCTTCACCGCCTGCCTGAAGGGTATGCTTGGTACTCCTTACTCCAAAAAACAAGGCCTTCAGACTGCAGCCCCAACAATCACAAAAGAATGACAATGAATTCGATCGACTGAGCAAAGCCCTCTTTCGCCCTTCATGAAAAAGAGTTGGTGCTCTAAACTCATGGACCAACTCATCACAGGACCGTGGACGCGAAAGCATGTGATGCTCGTCACGTGGTCATTTCGCTGAGTCAGCCACGGAGACCGGCGGCATCTCCAATTTTCGGCTTTTCGCCGATCTATTACCCTCGTGCCCCCCGGCCGATGACGTCCGAGGCGAAAATAGCGGACTTCCGAGATCCCATCCAGCCAGCTCGGCGCATTACAAACCTGGTTTTATTACACTCCTTTCTGACCTAGCGATTTCTCACCGGCATCACATCTCTTAGACCTAATGTCATTACCAGCCCGACTAGCCCCGAGGCTACGGCCTCTATTCTCCTCGACAGCGACATCACGAGCATTCGCCAGCGCAGCACTCCAATCTACACAAGATTGGCCGCAGAAATGCCCCCTAGGCTCCTACTACGAAACGATCCTCGAAAGCCCTCCAACAGTATCCCCCTCGAAACCTCAACAGCCTCAAGAACCTCAAGAACAGCAAGACTCCCAGACACCCCAGGAACGAGCCAAGATAATCTTTGGCTCGCGCCTCCTCGGCCCCGCCGAGCAAGCCGACCTCCTCGCCCTCCGCAAATCCAAATCGACATACATCGCGGGCATCCTCGTTCCCCCCAAGCCCGAGGAGCCCGACAACTGCTGCATGAGCGGCTGCGTCAACTGCGTGTGGGACCGCTTCCGCGAGGACATGGAGGACTGGACGATCAGGAGCTCCGAGGCGCAGGCCGCGCTGCGCAGGGCGGAGGCATCCGTGGACTCTGACGGAGGGGGGTCAGAGGCCAGCTGGGCCGCCACAACCAAGACAAAGATCGCAAAGGACCTGTGGGACGACCAGCTGTACGAGAGCGTGCCGGTGGGAATAAGAGAGTTCATGAAGCAGGAGAAGCGGCTGAAGGAGAGGCATGCGAGAGAGGGCACGGTGGGGGGCTAGGCTGAACAGTGGGTGAATTGAGTGATGAAAGGAGCAAGTGAAAGAGCAGGCAAAGACCATTATACCCCGTCAAAGCTTTTGTATACTGCGGGCGGCGTTGGGAGCGATAGAGCTGACGAATAGACGACATAGACCTTTTGCCTTGAACAATGAATAGATGTCCTGTTCAACGACCTTTGTTCAGGAACAATGACTCCTGTTATTATATAAGACACCAGAAGTCTTCCGCGCCGCCGTGATTTAGTCCACTTCGAAGGACTGATACCATCAAGGTCAGACGCGGCCATATTCTTCCCCTTCCTCGACCCAGAGATCGCCCCCAACCGACACCATCATGTCTTCCTCCGAGACCCCCCCAAAGGAAACCTTGCAGACTTGCTACGGGCTAGGACGGCGCAACGGCGTGTACTACATCAGCACCCAACCCGCCGAACCAGTTCGCGGCTCTTTCCCCAGCGCCTATGCCGAACCGTGTCCGCTGGCCGGCCAGCTCGACAGCCTTGACCTCGATCCGACTCCCGAGTACCAGCCACAAGCTGGAGAGTACCAGCTCAAATCGCTGCTGCAAAAGGCCGGAGGAAACGTCTATTCAGCTCGGATAGGATGCAGAGAGTACGTGGTCAAGCTTGACAGCGACGCTCTGAGCGCCATGGATAGATGCTTTCACCAGGTGCACGCACGCCAGACTATCCTTCGAGGCTGGGGTGTAGCGACGTCGAAGATCGGCGAGCGCGGTCTGCGACCTATCCTCATCCCGGACGCTGTCTCGAGGATCACCTCGCGCCCCAGGTCTGGCAGGACGGATGTCAGGAAAGGTGACTCGGCAGGTTACATCATGGAGTGCATCCCACCTCTGAAGCTGAACCACGCCCAAGCCCTCGCGGGACTCTATCTGGACCCTCGCCTTGTTGACCGTGTCAAGCAGGATCCCGTCTTGTCAAACATCAGGCTCAACGTTCGTTTCGGCGAGCTGTCTCCCCCAGGCGAGGACAGGAGCAGCGAATTCCTGTGCCGACCCGCCTACTTGGACCACATCATTCTCGAGGCGCCGGGCAGCATCTTTGAGTGGGTCACGGCCATGGGCGTCACCCTCGCCCTGCTTCACTGGGGCTGCAACTTTGACGCGCAGGGCGTTGACATCATGATCGCACCCAGACACACCAAGATGCGCATGTGGATGGTCGGCTTTGGCCACTGCAGGCGCTTTCGTCGAGGTGCACGGGGGTTGGTCGAGGCTCTGGTCAAGGCCGTCGTCGACAACCCAGCGTGGCCACGTCCAAAGATTGCCCCAAACTTTGCATCCAACATGAGTGCCCACACGGCTGTCGTAGAGATCTGGAGCATCTTCCGGGAAGGGTACCTAAAGGCAAGCCATGAGATCCTGCCCCGCTTTAAGCCTTCCACCGAGGAGCTTGGCCTGCCGGTCCGTTTTATCACCGCGCTCGAGTCAGCTTGGCAGAAGAAGGCAGACCAGAAATTAACGAGTGGAACTGGAAAGTGTTAGCATCGGGCGCAAGGGGGATCACGCATGTCAGTATGGCGCAAAGGACCGGAAAGACCCCTAGATGTCATCTAGTGCTTTTGAATTGAGTCTCGTAAATAAATCGTTCATCATTATGATGGAAAATCGCCCGTAAATGTGTGAGCCGCCCTGCAAACTTCAAAATCTCAAGAGGCGCATTAGTTCGACTTGTGCTGCTGGCTGGCAAGCCTGTCGTGCTCTTCAATATCCGTAGCCTCCCAAGGGTAGCAGATCCAGACGTCGCCGACAGTCTCGGCGGCAGCGTAGCGCTTGGTCAGCATCTCGCCGGGGAGCGTGCCCTTCTTCGCCTTGTCCTTGTTCTGCGGTAGAGGTCAGCATCTCGTCGGCATTCGACAATCGCAAGCAGCACTTACGTGGAGGACAAAGATGCTGAACTCGGTCTGGGGAGCGGGTGCGCCCTCGCCCATGCGCTGACGGGCAATCTCGACGTCCTTCTGCAGCTCCTTGACAGCGTACTCGAGGGTTGTCCGGGTGTCGTCGACCTCGTCCACGATGAGGATTCGCTTGCCGACGAGGTTCTCCATCTCACCGAGGGCCGTCAGATCCAGCCACTGGGTTCGGGTGACCCGGGTGCCGGGGGCCTCAACCTCGTTGTTGCCGAGAGACTCGTACAGCGAGAGGCCGATGGCCTGGATGGGGATGTTGGGAGAGCCAGGCTGCTTGAGGAAGGATCGGAGGATTCGGGCAGGAACGTAGCCGCCGCCGCCAATGGCGATCATGAGCTGAGGCTGGAAGTCCTTGAGGAGCTGCTCAGCCGACCTCTGGCAAGCCTTGTGGACCTAGAAGAGAGGTGTCAGTGAGGAGTCTCTACGGGAGGGGCTAGGACGCTGATCGAGGTCTCTGAGGTCGCCGAGATTCCTAAGCAACAATACCGGCCAGGATGCAACTCCAAGAACCTCAAGAAACTCTCCAAGTCAGGAAGCGCATCGCCGTTGGGCGACTTCGCGAGGCGCATAACCGTCAAGGCGGGGTGGCGGGGTAGGTAGTTCTCACATCGTTGTACGTGACGTAGAGCTTCTCAGGCATTTTGGCGGGTCGTTTTTCAGGGTATCCCAAGCGTCGCAGAGAGAGGGAGGGGAAGTGGCGGTATGAGGAGTTGAAAGATTGTGCGATGGAGACAAGATCCAGGGGGATGTGCCCAAGAGGAGAAAGGAAAAAAGAGAAAGGAGGAAAAAGAAGAAAAAGGGCCCAGGACGTCGCAACTGGAGATGTCCAAATAATTTTTTCGTCTTTTTTTTTTCATGGTCCATGCTCTTGCACTTTTTGGTCATGGAGCTCCCCGCGATTTGCTGGTGTCTTGCCGCGGGATCCACTGACCGCGTCGGAAGCCGCCGACGCAAAATCTTCAGTGGGGCAGGCGCTGTAACGTTAGGGACCGGCGGTTAAGACGCCACGGCCGTGGCTCCGGATCGTGAAGTTGGATCCGGACGTGGTGGGAAATGCCTTGACTGGTAGAAGTATGCTGGAACCATGAAGAATGATGTCTAATGAGTGATGAGACAGTACTACAGGATATCATAGATACTTACCTTCAGATATTCTCATCATTAAAAGTCAGGCATTTCCTATAGATAGACGATACCGGAGAGCTACATGAACAATAACGCTGTGTTGCAAGTCATATTCGTTTCCAAATCAATCAGGTTCTACCAAACTCATGGATAGCGCCGTTTGTAAGTCTTTCACCTACTTGTTTTGCCTGACTGGGGGCGCATCATTTCACCCCAGAAGTCAAGAGGCGTTCGCGACATCTGCCCCTGCAGCCTGCGTCTTGTGCGACACATCCCGTCCCCCCCTCGCAGCATAGGACTGTACGTGATAGTAATGATCCTTGTCGCCTGCTCTCAGCTTCGGGTTTCTGTGAGCAACGGCTGAGCTTCTCCAGGCGTCCAGGTGCATAGCCTTGCGTTAGAAATATCCGAGCAACCGGGACTCACTCCGCCCCAGCGACCATGACCTGGTAGGCCTTGCATTCGGAAGATGATTATTCCAGATGAGAATTTGAGGCTGAATCTGAGTGAAGTGAGACTGAGTCGCTCACCGGTGACTGTAGAGTTCGTCAGGGCTTTGAGTGAGCGGAGCATGTTGCCATTGGCAGTGTACAGGCAGAGTCATGGGCGTATTGGAAAAGTGCCCGTCCAATTGAAACCCCCCATGAAGTGCCTGGTAATCAGTTTCAACCTGCCTCGCGTAAACTCGGAACCTCCACGTGCCTCGTAGGCTGCAGACCCCGTAGGGCTGAGAGGCAACGACTTTTGAGGCTCAACCTCGCCCTGTTGAATCATCCACTGAAACACGCAGATGATTCCACATCTCAGGGATGAGGCTTCTTGGCTGGGTGCTGATGTTACGCAAGTCCTCACGTGATATCCCTTGGCGGGGGCGATTGACTCGTAATCAGGCGACCCTGCGCCGCCTTGCGGTTCGCCAACTGTTCTGCCTTGAGGCACATCGCATTTCTCCGCCCTCCACTGAGAAGCCGCGCAGCCGACAGCACGGGATTTTTCGACGATTGCCTTGGCTCAACTCACCCGAGGCGTCGAATCGGATCTTTTCTGGAAGGGCGTGCCACGATGATGCCTTCGAGGCAGACACGTTTTCGGATCTAATTAGATCTCATACCAAAAGTTCCATCCAGAGGGGGGCGCCCTGGAAGTCTGACTTGCAGAAACGGAGCGTGACAGCCAGCATAACAACAAATGCAGGCGACGCGGGGAGAAACAAACATCCATTGCCGCCACCACCAATTACCACCCACCCACAAGCTTAACCAGAGGGGAGCCTTGCAGTCACCCAAAGGGAAAAAAAAAACACGAACATACCGACTAACAAATAACAGCCCTGCAGCCCCAGATGGCTTGGCCGCGGTGCGTCACGCTGGTACGCCCCTAATCTTGGAGGCGCACAGCCCTCTGGGTCCCGGTTGGCTGGATAGTATGACATCCGAGCATGGTTATGCCTCGATGCAGCAGAGACGGCATCTCTGTAGGACTTTGGGGGCGGCTTTTCTCCGCCGCTGAACCTTGACCCTTCGACTTAAAGCCCGAGACGTTCGCTCATCTTGAAGCTGCCGGCTCATCACTTTGCAAGTTGACGGGTCTGGGACTCCTTTTCAAGGGTGGCAAGCACTCCTTATTGTGAGAGAGACTTGGACCGTCTGAGACGGCGATCGAGCCCATCATGGTGGTGAGTCCGTTCGGGTTCAATTGATAGTTCTTGCTAATGCGTCATCGCAGAAGATACCCCTCTGGAGTACCATCACCAGCACTTTTGGCGGCAGCAGCAGCAATAAGAAGAATTCCAGCGATAATGAGAAGAAGAACAACGAAAAGGACAACGAGAAGGACAACGAAAAAGAAGTCATCCGCGAGAAGGAAGCCCAGGATGACATCGTCGGCGGCCCCTCAGCCATCCAACCACCCCTCGTCATCTCAGGCGAGGATGCCGCCCTTCACCTGGAACCCGTCCCGGACAGGAAGGGCCTCATCGTCAAGATCCAGCCCCCGACGGCGCCCTCGGCGGAGATCCCCCACGTGCCCTGCGACATCGTCCTCGTCATCGACATCTCCGGCAGCATGGCCACCGGGGCTCCCGTGCCGGGGGAGGAGAGCGGCGAGAGCACAGGCCTGTCGGTGCTGGACCTGACCAAGCACGCGGCCCGCACCATCATCGAGACGATGAACGAGGGGGACCGCCTCGGCATCGTCACCTTTGGGAGCAAGGCCAAGGTCCTCCAGCCGCTCATCCCCATGACTGCCGCCAACAAAGACCGCTCCCGCGACAACGTCAAGAGCATGGCTCCCCTGGACGCCACCAACCTCTGGCACGGCCTCCTCGAGGGCATCAAGCTCTTCAAGGAGGCCGGCCCGACGGGCAACGTGCCAGCCGTCATGATCCTCACAGACGGCATGCCCAACCACATGTAAGCTTCTCTGCCCTTTGTTTGACCTCGCGCTTACCCTCGGCTAGGAACCCTGCAGCGGGATTCGTCCCCAAGATCCGCGCCATGGGGCCCCTCCCTGCATCCATCCATACGTTCGGCTTCGGCTACCACCTCCGGTCGGGCCTCCTCAAGTCCATCGCCGAGATTGGCGGCGGCAACTACGCCTTCATCCCCGACGCGGGCATCATCGGCACAGTCTTTGTCCACGCCGTGGCCAACCTGCAGAGCACGTTTGCCACCCGCGCCGTCCTCAAGCTCAGGTACTCGAGACCCCTGGAGCTGGAGGAGACGACCGGCGCGTCGGTGGAGCAGCAGCCCCCGCAGCCGGTCGACGGGGACGGCGCCCTCGAGCTGACTCTGCCTCTGGGCAACCTCCAGTACGGGCAGTCGAGGGACATCTTCCTCCGCGTCAGTGACGTTTCCCAGGAGACGGACACCTCCAGCTCGCTTGTCAGCGCCTCGCTGGTGTACGTCAAGCCCGGGACCGCCCACAACGACCCGGACACCATGCTCTCCAAGGACGCGCCGTTTGTTCCCGTCACGTCTGTCCGCCGCAGCGTCCTCGACGCGAGCGACCTTCCGGCGTGGGAGATTGCCTACCACGAATCGAGAGCGCAGATCTGCAACTTTGTCTCGTCCATGTTCCCCATCATGTCGGACGGCGAGCACGAGGCGGCCAAGAAGGCGGCCAAGACCAAGAAGGACGAGCTCGTCGCCCTCGTCGAGAGCATCCCCTCGAGGGACTTTCACGACGCCAGGAACTCGTCGCTGATGAAGGAGCTGTCCTGCCAAGAGCCCAAGGGGCAGATCTTCCTGGCCATCGAGTCAAAGGCCAACTTCAACAGATGGGGCTGCCACTTCCTGCCGTCCCTCCTCAACGCCCACACGCGGCAGATCTGCAACTCGTTCAAGGACCCGGGTCCCCTGCAGTACGGCACCGAGAGCCCCCTCTTCAAGTCCTGCCGCGACCTCCTCGACCAGGCATTCGACAACCTCCCCGCCCCTGAACCTTCGCGTCCCGTACGCCAGCAGCAGCAGCGGCCGGGCGTCGTCGGCGGTGCCTCCTCCTCGCGCTCGGGCTTCCTCGGCGTCTCATCGTCATCTTTCAGCATGAGCAGGTACCGCAACGCCAGCGGCGTGTGCTTCGCCGGCTCCACGAGCGTGACCCTCGCGTCCGGCCGGACCGCCCCGATCAGGAAGCTCCGCCGGGGGATGAAGGTGCGCACCCCCAGGGGCTCCAGGAGGGTGGCCATGGTGCTCAAGACGCCCGTCGAGGAGGAGGTCCTGTGCCGCGTGGGCGACGTCTTGGTCACGCCGTGGCACCCCGTCTCGGCGGACGGCAAGCGGTGGAGGTTCCCCGCGGCGGCAGCCGACGCGGCCGTCCTGTACACGGGCTTCGTGTACTCCGTCCTGCTGGAGAGGGACGGCAACTCGGCCGCCCACGCGATCCGGGGCGGCGGCATGTGGGGCGTGACGCTCGGCCACGGGCTGACCGTCGGCGGCGACGCGCGAGCGCATACCTTCTTTGGGGACTACAACCGCGTCGGCAAGGGGCTTGTTGCCCTGGGGCGGCAGAGGAACGGCGTGGTTGTGGGGGGTGGCGTCGACAGGGATGAGACGGGGTTGGTGAGGAGGTTCAGGCGGCCAAAGAATAGTAATTAAGTTGATCTGTCAAGTCTCATTGATGCTTTAGTCTTAAATTGCTAATTTACAAATATTTAATCTTTTCAATAATCGAGTTCAGCCACACTTCCGACCCAGCCACAATCCAACAGCCGACATCTACAGCCGGTGCGGGATCCACCTTTCGGTTCGGGACCGGGGATTGGGTTTCGGCGGGGGAGTTTGTTTAAATCTGGATGATTCCTTAGCCGGCGTCATCCATCCTTCTTCCTTTTATGCCTTATTCATCTCATCTCATCAGAAACCAATACCCAACATCCAAGATCCAAGTCCAATATCCACCATGCTCCCCAAAGGCCTCTCGGCGGTCGTCGCCAAATCGCCCTCGGACGTGGTCATCCTCTCATCCCTCCGCACCCCCATCACGCGGTCCTACCGCGGCCGCCTCAAGGACGCCTACCCGGAGGAGCTCCTCTCCCACGTCCTCTCCGCCACGCTGAGGTCCAACCCCTCGCTCCCCGCATCGGCCGTCGACGACGTCGCCGTGGGGGTGGTGCTCTCCGAGCTGGGAGGCTCAAAGGCCGGCCGGATGGCCATGAACCACGCCGGCTTCAGCAACACCACGAGCCTGTACACCGTCAACAGGGCGTGCTCGAGCTCCCTGCAGGCCATCACCGCCGTGGCGGGGCAGATCCGCGGGGGCATGATCGACGTTGGCATCGCCGCGGGGATGGAGAGCATGACGCGGAACTACGGCACCAGGGCCATCCCGACGGACGTGTGGCCCGATCTGCGGACTTCAAAAAACCGCCACGTGAGGGACTGCATCATGCCCATGGGGTTGACCTCTGAGAACGTGTCGGAGAGGTATCACGTCTCCCGCTCAGACCAGGACGCCATGGCTGCAGAATCCCACAGGAGGGCAGCAAGGGCTAGATCCAACGGCCACTTTGACGCCGAGATCGTCCCTGTAACTACACGCTTCCAGGAGGTGGACAAGAAGGGCGAGAAAGTAGGCGACGAGCAGATCATCACTGTGACGGCCGACGACGGCATACGCGAAAACGTCACCGCCGAAGCCCTCGCCAAGCTGAAACCCGCGTTTAAACCAGACGGTGCTTCAACAGCCGGCAACTCGAGCCAGGTCTCCGACGGGGCGGCAGCCACCCTCCTCATGAGACGCAGCACCGCAACTGCTCTAGGGCTGGGCGACCGCATCATGGGCAAGTTTGTGTCTGCCGTGACCGTTGGTTGCGACCCTGACGAGATGGGGGTCGGGCCGGCGCTCGCGATACCGAAGCTGCTGAAGCAGGTCGGACTTGAGACCGGGGACGTGTCCCGGTGGGAGATCAACGAGGCGTTTGCGAGCCAGGCTCTGCACTGCGTGAGGGAGCTGGGGCTCGAGGACGCGTGGGTGAGGGAAGAGGTCAACCCGGATGGGGGCGCGATCGCGCTGGAGCATCCGCTCGGCGCGACGGGGGCGAGGATGACGAGCACGCTCATGCATGGGCTGGGG
>JABFEP010000287.1:0-34821 GCA_013618265.1 Fusarium albidum
TAGACCGTGGGTTGCGAGCGCACTTCTCTGGGGCGTCCTGGGTTTCCTGGGGCTGGAAAGGGACCCTGTCCTGGTGTGGTCAGCAGCTGAGCGTCTTGGAGTGGAGGAACAGGCTGTAGGACAGGCCTTGAGGAGGGACTGCTGGACTGACCGCTGTTCGCCCCGGTTCTTCTTGGGATTCTCGAAGGTTTCGAAAAGGGGCCAGGGTTGGCTCGAGTGGAGTTCCGAGCTCCAACTTGCGGGTTGGTGGGAGGGTGGTTTGGGTGGGAGAAAATCCGACCGGCGAGGGGGGAGGGGTTGGACGAGGGGTGGACCCAGCAGCACGGAGCAAGCAATTATTTTTTTTAATAAAAAAATTCTTTTTTCTTTTCGCTTTTGGCAGGGGCGGCTCTGGGTCCCGTGATTTGCAGTCAGTTTCCATCACGGGGAACCACGCCTTGTCGATCCGGACGAATTGGATCAGGACCCCTCGTAGCCGCAAGCGTCCAGCGACTTGGGCGACATCCCGAAGTGAGAGAACTGGGTTTTTATTAGACTTGACTGTGTTCTCAGTCCTCAGCCGCCCTCAACCCCCCCCGGATTCGGCTCCGCAACCCGCCTGCTCCCTCGCGCCGACAGATGCTACGGTCCACGCGTAGTCGAGAGCTGGCAGCGTAATGGAAACCTGAAGGTTCTCAGATGCCATCGTGGCCGTTTTGGTTTTTACTTTTCTGCGCCCGAGCCGTCTCGAGACAACTTGCCCGTCAGGGTGATCAACAGGCGGCTTCGGCGTTGAGTCTACTTCAAAGCGAGCTGCAACTAATTAACGTCCAAACTATGATAGCGGTCCGAAATAGCCCAGGAGATGTTGGGCTTTATGACAGAGAGTTGGCACTTGGGCCTTTGCCGTGTGTTGCCCTGCCTTGGCGGTTTGCGTGTTTGGGCTGGGATTTCGGGGATCTTTGGGCGGCCTCGAACTTCGTGCCCACAGCCAATCTTGCTAATCTGGCGTTCGCAAACGGACCAGGGCTGTTCCAGATCACCGGGTCTTCCTTCTCTCAAACAGGGTCGCGCGCCACTAGGAACCTGATCGAGCCCAATCTCCCGTCTGCAGCCTTGTTTCCCGCTCTGCGCCGCTCAGCCGGGCCCGGATTCGGTGAGCTCACCTTGTCGTCTCAATCCGCGGCAGGACACGGATTACTCCCGACAGCGCTCATTCCCTCCAGGTGTTTGAGCAATTAAAGCACTCAAGCGAGGCACTAGTCTGCTGCTCCCATGCTGCCGATCCATTAGAACTGATGCTACTACTACATGGACGCCTGTCTCCGCCGCGACTTGCTCTGCCACCGATGCATCGGTCAGGAAAGCATTTCGTCACAACGACCGGATCTCATCCTTCATCCCCCACTCCGCGCAGTACTACTACCGACGTTGCACGGCTGGGGCTCGGAGCAACCCATGATGACACTCGGGCAAACACATACTGTACATACCACCACTCGACAGAACCTAACTAGATAGATGTTGCATGCATTCTTGGCGGTAGGAAGAGTTGTCCTTTTGCCACATTGGCTGAATGACTTGTCATATCCTGCCTAGTAGGTGGTGCTTCGTCCTCTGTGAGAGACAATGGGGGCTTGTCGCTCCTGACCGACTGAGCTTCAGCTGCAATTTCGAGTTTCCAATCTCCACGCCTGGCATCCTGGCCATGAAGAAAGGGCCCTTGATGCCCGCTGAGGCCGAGCATCAATCCCTGCCGTTGATTTTTCGGCTGTGCGCTGGCCCTCGACATATCAGGTTCGGTTGCGCGACGGTGTCCAGGCATCGCAAGTGTCACTCCTTGTTCAATGTTGATCGTCAAGCTCGGGCGCATTGATTGCTAGGGGGGAGGATGCACCTCTCCAAAAGGAAGACAAAGCATAAGGGGGTGTTCTTCAAGCCTAGGAGCCCAGGACATGGCGCAGCCTTCGCTTATTTGCCCCTGGTTGTCACGTCCAGCTGCTCCTGAGTTCCTTGGAGTTTCCTCTCGTGTTCACAAGCTACCAACAACAGGTGAGGATCCCGGGTTGATCTCACATACTAACTACCAAGGTAAGTATCAAAGGGAGTACAGCACCCTATTTTTGTCCAATCCCACGCCTTGGGACGTATTCTACCTACGAGACCTTCCCCCTTCCCCATGTCTAACTATAGAAGCCCCAGTCTTAAGTTCGGAATGCAGAGTGTCGCAGAAGCGATATCTCCCACAGGTTCTTCATTTCGCAACAGGCCAACTTCTTGTGTCATCCGGCCTCGCCTCGAACATGTTCGCGCTTTTTGCTTTTTTCGAGGACACGGCGAAGCGAGCAGACCAAACTAGAACTATTGAGACAGGGCAGGCACGGTGAGCCAAGTTCGCCCTCACCAGCCCAATCACCAGGATGCCTTGCCAACCTTTCAGATCAGGGAAACACCCTCTTCGGCCGACTCGTCCTGCCCTCGGCATGCAGCAAGCCAGATCGGGGAAACGAACCATCATCGTTCTGTGCAATGCTTGCGCCCTCCAAGTTGGCATCCATGGCTGCTGCCTTCAACCCCTCGGTAACTCCAGCCCCAGCTCTGGGGTCCGCCAGATACTCTGGAGATGACTGCGCAGGGGATAGGACAGGAGAGTTACTTGTGGTCGACTTCAGTCTTATGCCCGACGGGTGCATACAGTTGCCGGGGTCTTATCTCAGCCGATTCCCGTACGCGGAGTGATGATGTCGCATTTCCTCCAGGATATATTTCCTGACGAAGGGAGGCTTGGATCGTCGAGTTGCCCGCGTCAGCAAATCGCAGGTGTATTTCTTCTTGGCTGTGGCGAAAAGGGACTGACTGCAGCCAACCGCTCTATGTACTCGGCTGGCAAGCTTGGAATGCCGCGGCATACCTTCGCCCGCGGATTCATCCAAGCATCCGGACAGGTCCCAGACGTTGAGGGTATATTGAAAACTAGCTCGACGATCACTGGTCATTCCTCTAACCACAACATATAGGTCACACAAGCTCGAACTATTTTCAGCCACCAACATATCAAGCTGCCGGACAGTGGAACGACTCTGGGCGGTTGTTGTTGGGTCTACTCAGCAGCACGATCCTTCGGGGGATGCGGGGGCTGCCATCCTTGTCCAATAGTGATATCCCGAGCCCAGCTCCTCAAGTGTTTCAATCGTCCTTTACAGCGAGACAACCCGGTCAGCCATGTGCCCAGCGATCCAGTTCTCGGGAGCCTATCAAAGCACGCCTTCGTTCCGGGAGACACCCCTCCGTCCCGTCTTATCACCTCGCCGTGGGCCTGTTTTTGGACATCTCGCCGCTGTGTCCCGGTCCCGTGGCTCGGGAGCTGCACGGCGGAGGCAGAGGGATCCTCAAGGGGAATAATTTGGTGGTTGCGGGTGGCCTCACGGCCCGATTACAGCACAGCCAAGGCAAGCATAAGCCTAGAAAACCCAGCTTCGCTCTCACAGTCTCCAAGCATAGAGGGTTGCACAAGAAAAGAAGAACATGGGCCATCATACGAACCGCGGCAATGCCCGTCCTGCCGTCCCCTGCGCAGCGGAGAACAGGATGGGGATGAAACAACGAGAAAAGGCTGACCAGGCGCGACGTCGAGGCCGCGCAGGGGTGGGTGACGAGGTGGTGACGATGACAGGCCCAAGGTCAAACCGTCAGGGCCCTTGTAACGAACCTGCAACCTCCAGGCAACACACGCACCACGTATTACCTCGGGGTACAAACCTAAAATACCTCGGGGTGCAAAATCCACTTTTTAGCAAGGGGCTAGCCTAGGCGCCTTAACCGCCTTCTATTCCTCTAATATATCTTTTATCTCTATAATTCCTATATAATTAATTAAATTATTACTACGTAATAACCTATTATTAATTATATATTTAAGAGGAGCTGTATTAGTCTTATATTAATCCTATATTGACTTTTTATTGAGGTTTATAATAGCTTTCTATTCTTACTACCTTTTATATAATCTTTATTAAACTAGCTAAAACTAATCTATTAATTCCGCCCTTGCTAAGAGCCTATTGCTAAAATATATAAGTAATATCTATAAAGTATTTATTTAGATATTATTATTATTTTCTAGCGCTCTATTTTACTACGTAGCGGAAGAGATATATATTTAAAGAGAAATAGAAGTCTTATAGATTAACAAATTAATCCTAATTAAAGCTTCTTCTAAGTTTAGCTTAGTCACTACTAAACTCGATACAAGGAATATATTTACCCTATACTAACTTCTCCCGAAGTAAAATAACTAGGAAGACTTTACTCTCGAAGTCTAGAACTTAGTACCTAAGATTAATATATTTATTATTTCCTAAGAGAAAATACTAGCTCTACTAACTAACTAGTAACTTATATAAAGTAAATCTATAAGACTGTAAAAGACTTATTAATATATAGACTCTAAACCTATCTAAGTTTGTTAACTTTATTAATTTAATAATCTTGCCTTCTTTATTTAAGAGTATTTTTAAGAGACCTGGACCCTTACTAGCTAATATAAGTTACCCAAGCTAAGCCCTATTAAAGCTTATACTAAACCTATATTCAACCTATAATAAACCTATATTAGACCTATACTATAACTAGGCAAAAAGATTATTAAGCCTAGGCTAGACTCTAATAAAAGTTTTAAGTAATTATAGAAGTAAATAATCCAATTATAATCTATTAAGGGTCCGGTATATTAACCCCTATTACAGCTTAGAAGGTAGTCTATACTCTATTAATCCTAGACTAGCTGGATTTAAGCAATAAGGGAATCGCTTATATTATCTACCTTCTAGGCCAAACTAAATATAATATAAAGACCTAGAGAGATAGTATATACTTACCTCTCTTACTTATATAACCTATCTCTAACCCTTTTTTAATTAGGTTTAATTCTTATATAAGGCTTAGATAAAACGCCTGTTACCTCGATTCTTACCTTTCTTTAATACTAAATACTCTATTACGGAGCTTATATATAGTAGCATTAATCAATGCCTATTTTTACTCCTATAGCTTAAGAATATTATAATATATTCTATTATAGAGACCCTCGCTAAAGATATTAACTAGCTTTGCTAGACACTTAGAGTCCCTTTACTACGGCGTTCTGCGATGATATAAGTATTTCTCTTATTACCCTAGTTTAATCCCCTTCTAACCTTAATAGATGGGCGTATTATATATATATAAAAGGTTTAATAATAAGACTTCTTACTCCTAGTACGAAGCCTTATATAGGACCTATTTCTTTTATATAAAAACCAACACCGGCTGTTATCTAGTAATCCAGTATACTAACTAGAGGTTAAATTAATATAAGATTTATCTATTTACTAGTATACGCTAAGAGCACCTCAAGTATACTACTGAAATGACTAAAATTATATCTAGCTATATACCAAATAATTATAACTACTACTTTAATATGTATTAATAGAATTATTATTAAAAGCTATATAATATAACGTATATGATAAGCGAGTGTCACAAACAAGAATGCGACGCAGTATGCTGTGTAAGCTTAAAATGCAAAACCTTAAATCTTTAAAAAGCGCTATAGAGTTTTAAAAAAATATATAAAAATATTCTTAGCTATTTAACTTTATTAAAAAGTTAAATATGCTTTTTTGAAATTTCTTAAAAAATGTTCTATATTGAAAATAATAAAGTACACAGTGCGATTATACTTTTTTCTATACTACCTTACTTAGTATTTTTTAATAATTCTAGAAAGTCTATATAGCTTTATCTAACACTCATTAAGATATTTTGAAACTTTTAGCTTATAAGGGTTTTAATTAAATTTATTAGAGTTCTTTAAAGAGGTAATTCCTTAAGGTATAAATACTAAGAATATGCAAAGTGCGTTGTATACTTGGATGTGACACTCGCTTATCATATACATTATCTTAACAAGTAAAAAGTTACCTTAATACAACCTTACTAATATATTGATAGAAGAGAATTATAGCTAAGGATTTAGTTAGATTTAGGATTATAATAACTTAGTATTTATAATTATTCTAGATAATCTTTTTAAGATTTTCTATATAGCCTAGGTATTTATTAATCTATATAACTATCTATAGCTAGCTCTAACTTTAATGCTAAAGTCTACCTAAGATAAGATCTTTAAGGTTATTTAATAAAAGAATATAGTATTATTACTTCTTAGATTAAGGATATAGGTAATATATACTAAATACTAAGGCTAATTATACGTAGCGATCTACTATAGCCTTATTAATATAGATAAGATACGAAGACTAATTTAGTTCTAATATACCTTAGCGTATATAGAAGGTAAGGGTATCTTTAGAGCGATCTATTAGTATAACTAAGAGAAAGAGACATCAAAGAAAGTATATACCTTTTAATTTATTGTTAGAAGCTTAAAAGGATACTAATATATCCCTAGTATTTCTAGTATATTAACTAGAATAGAACGAACTATATTATTATTTATTTCTACCTAGCTTAACTTGAATTACTCGTTAAAGCACGTATCTTTAAGATTAATATATCTTTTTTATATATTAAGAACTTGGATAAATCTAAACTTATCCCTACTAGCTAGTTAGTCTAGTTAAACTTAAATAAATATTTTTTTCCCTATAGATCCTAAATATATTACTAATCTAACTATTATCTAGTTATAATTTATGCCCGTATCTTTATAAATTTAGAAGACTTGATGATATATTATTAAGTCTTTAAGATCCTCGACAAATAGGCCTAAAAATAGCTAAACCGGCTATTCCATTAGAGATATCTTCACTCTAGTAACTATATATTTTAGGCTATTATAATAAACTAAGACCCTTATTAGCTAGCTAGTATACCTCTATTATTATTATAATTTACTTTATTAATTCTTATCTAGGGCTTATAAAATACCTCCGCGAGATCGATATATATAAGCGTAGTTAGGACTAGTATATAAAGAATATTATTATTTTTTACTAGGTGTATTTCTAGTATAAGATCGAAAAAATCCTATTATAAAATCACTTACTCTATTTAATAATAATATTTCTATTATTAGTATAGTTAATAGACTAGTATTAATAGATCTTAAAGGATATCTAGTATAAGCTCGATAAAATATTATTACTTTACTCTTATAATACTAATATATTATTATTCTAGCCTCTCCATATTATATATTAAAATTTTATAACTAGACAAAGTATAAAAAGAATTGCGTTCTTAGAACTTATCTAAATCGCTTCTTTTTATTAATTTCCCGAGAAGTCTAGGATACTATCTGCGCTAATACTAATATTATTGAATCCTTATACTTTTATTACTATAGCTCTAAGAAGCGACTCTCGCTACTCTATATAATCTTAGTATAATCTCGTTTTAAGCTAACTAAAATCCCCTTTAATATACCTCTAAATAGAGCTATAATCATCAACTATTAGTATCTCGATCTTAAGTCAGTGGTATCTTGTTATAGGCTTATACTCTTATACTATTCTTAAATAACTACTTCCTAATTAGACTAATAATATATTAGTATATAGCTATAACTCTAATAATTCCTACTTTGAATACTAACTATTAACCTATATAAAAGCTAATTAGCTTTGATTTAAGAAGTTATTAATAAAGCGCCTATAGACGCTAACCTTAGACCTTAGTAACAATAAGTTTTCTAGGTTAAGTAACCTTTTTGGAGCGACTTCTTCTAGCGTACTATACCTATTATAGTAGTAGGAATCCCTATACTAGAGACTTAAGAAAAGGGCTAAGAACCTAGTTTATAAGTATACTTAATAAGAAAAAGCTTAAGAATAAAATTGCTAACTAATATCAATCTAGACGGGTTATATTAAGGTTAGCCCCTTATCTAGATAGCTAAAAGAAAGGGAAGAAGGTATTATTACATAACTAAATAAAGACTAAGAAGTAAGGAGATAGGGAGAGCTAATAGCTAAAGCTCTAAATTCTCTAAGCTAAGATAGAGCTTTATAAAGCAAAGATAAGAGAACTTAAACTAAGGCTTTAGGTTAAAAGTAAAGGAAGTACTTCTAATAAAGAAAGGGGTTAAAGCTAGGTTCTAAAAGTATTTAATTAGACTTATATCTATCTCTAGTTAGGGAACAAGATAGACATTAGCTATTAGGGGCATAAAGGTCTTAAAGAGAGTGAAGAGGTTAAGTAGCTAGATAGCCGTAATTAAGAAGGGATTTAGAGTTAGGTAGTGGGTTATAATAGTCTTAATTCTTGTTCTACTTAATATATATATAATTCTATATATAAATATAGTAACGCCGGCATTACCTTTGTTAGTATAGTCTCGGGCTGCTTGGCCTCCCCGGTGAAGTCTCTGCTTGTTATACAACCTCTTCTATCTACGGGTCGCTTAATTAGGGTATAGACTAAGAGGACCGTTTATTTTAATTCGGTCTCTAATAGAATCCCCCTCCTCTAATTAGCCCGTCCTCGGCTAATAGGCGTCTTTATTTGCTATGTTAAAGTAATTTAATTGCTACGTTTAGTATAACTTATATTTATTAGTCTATATAGGTATACCTTAGGCGGTTGATTAAAGTATTATTGTTATAAATTATAGCCCTAAAGAGTAATAGAAAATAGCTATAAATTACTCAACAAAGAGCCTTAAGCGGGGTATTTAGCTCGCTCCTTCATAGCTGGCTTAAACCTCCTCTTTTTCCCTTTCTTAACTAGATTACTTTCCTTATAAGTGCTTCTTTAGGCCTAACCTTATATATAAGAGCCGTTTTTATTGCTAACTTCTTTTGCAATAGCTTCGTCTAGTTACGGCTTATTCATTACGCTTATTCTATCTCTCTCTTTCTTTCTCTTTACTACTATATAGGTTTACTATACGCTTAAGCTACTTACTTGCTAACTTCTATAGAGTTTATATATATTGCCGGTGCTTTTAGTATTCTACCCGTTAGCTGCCTTCTAAGGTTAATAAGAAGGGTGAGCTTATCGCTACTCTTATAGCCTGCGATATTAAGGGTATATTGCTTTATTCGTAGTATTTAGTGCTTACTAACTTAATTAAAGCTAGTTTATCTTGATATCCGTATTATTAGTCCTTAGGTAAGGACTGCGTCTAGGTTCGTTTAGGTTCTCTCTTATTACTTCTCTCTTATTAACTCGTTACGCTATAGATAATTACTAAGTAGAAGGCTATATAGCGCGCCTTATAGACCGCCCTTAAGAAGGCACCTAAAACTAGCAATAATTCCTATAATAATAATACCGTAAGTGCTCTTTATAATAGCTTATTTCTACTACTAACTAGTTACTTTAACTAGGCCCTTAAGAAGACCCGTGCTTATACTCTTATTATACTAGGTCGCCTAACCTGTAGTAATACTGCTTATAAGGCTTATATTATTATTATAAAGGCTAAAGCTGAGGCTCTATATATTACTAATATAGCCGCTACTTATACGTAGGCTATATTAGATAAGAAGCTCAAGGTCTCGATTAATATTACTAATATACTGCGTTTCCTAGGTAAGAACCTTATAGCGTTTACGCTGAGAGGTAAGGATTTAGCAGTAATAGTGTTACTTACCTACGTTAGCGCGACTACCTTCCCCAAGGAGCTATAGAATAAAGATAATAATAAGGCTAGCGATAATAATAATTAAACGTATTGTTTCTTTAGCTATAGTATTATATAAGCTATTTTTGAGTTGTGCTATAGAAGGGCCTTATCTTTATTATCTTTATTATTTTAGTTATAGTAGGCTAGTATGCCCCCTACTCCCCTTCTAGAGTAAAAACAAAAATTATTATATAGTTAATATAGTTATCTCCCTAGCTCCTTAATCGCCGCTTATAACATTCTGAAAATATAGAATCGTTAAAGTCCTCCTTTTTTGCTATATATTATTAGTATAGTTGAAGCCTTCTTATTTTATAAGGTAAGGCCTATTTCTTAGCGGTCCTTTATAAATAATAATTTTCTCGATTATATAATGCTCCTTATTCTCTATAGCCTGATGCTACTACTCTTAGCTTCTTTTATAGTATTATATTACTTCTCTAAGCTAGAGATTAGAAGTATATTATAAATCCTAGTCAAGTATAGTAAGTCTAATCTATATATTATACTATAGTTGCTTATAACTTTAGTTATTTCATTTAGTCCTAAGTACTTATCTACTAGCTTTTTACTAGCTTACTTTGTCTTAATATTCCTTAAAGAAAGTAGGATGTAGTCTTTTACTTAGAAACATACCCCGTCCTCTCTTTTATAATTATAAAACTCGTTTTATAAGTCTTATACCTTTTTTAAGAGTTATTTTATTACTGCTCTATTACTATATATCTTCGTTGCTCTATGTTTTGCAGCTGGTATTGTTTTCCATAAAGGTTTCTCTATATAGTTTAATTTCCTAGGTTTATAGCCTAGTATTGCTTCAGCCGGGCTCGTGCTAATAGAATAGTAATAGCTTATATTATAGGTAAATTAAGTTAAGTATAGTTAGTTAACCTAGTTATCTTAGTCAAAGTTATAGAAGGATTGTATATAGTATTCTAGTAGTTAGTTCATCCACTTGGTTTAGCTATTTATCTAGGGGTAAAAGGCTATGCTAAGTAGCCGCTTAGTTAGAAAGTAGTGGTAAAAGGTCTTCTAAAAGTTACTAGTAAAGATGGATAACCGGTTTATAACGATTCTATTAGGTAGGCCGTAGTTTTAAAAGATCTATTTTAGAAAGAGAGTTATAAAGCTACTGCTAGTAATAGCCTTTATAATAGGTATATAAATAGTATATTTAGTAAATCGGTTGATTATAGTAAGGATAGAGTTAAAGACTTACTTTCTTAGTCTAGGTACCTCAAGGAGTCTAGTAATAAAGTCTATAGAAATCTCTTCCTAGGGGCGTAAAGAAATTAGTAAAGGTGCGAGGGCGCTATATAGTTAATATAACTAGGGTTTAGTACGCTAGTAGATAGCTTAGTTCTAGATATAGTGCTTAATATTTCTTTTTATAAAGAGCTAACGTATATAATAAGCGAGTGTCACATCCAAGTATACAACGCACTTTGCATATTCTTAGTATTTATACCTTAAGGAATTACCTCTTTAAAGAATTCTAATAAATTTAATTAAAACCCTTATAAGCTAAAGGTTTCAAAATACCTTAATAAATGTTAGATAAAGCTATATAGATTTTCTAGAATTTTTAAAAAAATGTTAAGTAAGGTAGTATAGAAAAAGTATAATCGCACTGTGTACTTTATTATTTTCTATATAAAACATTTTTTAACAAATTTAAAAAAATATATTTAACTTTTTAATAAAGTTAAATAGCTAAGAATATTTTTCATATATTTTTTAAAACTCTATAGCGCGTTTTAGAGATTTAAGGTTTTGCATTTTAAGCCTACACAGTATACTGCGTCGCATGCTTGTTTGTGACACTTGCTTATCATATACGTTAGTAGTACTATACTTAAATACGTTTTATAGTCTTAGTTATACCTTAGTACCTGGTAGCTATATTATTATATATTAGTAGTAAGATTATACTTCTTAACCCTAGTAGAATATAGATCCTTTGTTTATACTAAAGAATAGAGGCATTATTTAGGGTTTATCTAGTATTTTTTTCTTCTAGCTTATGCCTATTCCTGCTTATAGTAGCGTCTTACGTCTAGTATTGGAGAAGTTACCTAGCTCTTAGTTAGTTTGAATCTCTATTATTGGAGGATTCTTTCTTAGTTATATATCTTTGCTCTTTGCTATAGCGATCCTTAATGCGCTTAACCTAGCGATTAAGCAACTACTGCCTAGGTTCTCAGAACCGTTCTTGTTAGGCGGCCCGTTTTTTACTAGCTTCGTTAAGGCTACTTACTTATCTATAGTTAGAACCTCTCTCAGTCGACTTATTTACTTATTTATAGTTGGAAGCCTTATTGCGTTAATTACGAAGGTCCTTGCCTTATTTATTATTACTTTAAACTTGCTTTCTTTCTTCTCCTTATCTTTAAACTTAGATAGGAATTCCTAAAGTAAGGAAGTGGTATTCTCGGCGCTGCCTACTGGATCCTAGTAGTCGGGTCAGCGCGATAGTCTATTAGCTAGGTTCTATGGCTCTAGTCGATATATAATAGTAAAGCTAAAAGGGTTTGTATCTTTAAGTGCTCTTATTTATCTACTTAATTGCTTCGGCTTAGTAGCGAGGTATTAGTAATTTAAGTAATTAGTTAGGACTTTAACCTTTTATTTAATATAGGCTAGGAACTATTACTATAGTTACCTTAAAGGCTTTTATAATAGCTAATAGTTCTATATCTAGGGTACTGTAATAAGTCTTGTAGTTAACGAGCTTACGCGAGTAGAAAGTAACTAGGTGCTAGCGGTCTCTATGTCTCTATAATATAATAGCTTTAATCGCGAATCTAGATCTATCTATCTCGATCTAGATCGGCGTAAATAAGTTAAAGGGCTTTATAATATGTGCTTTTTAGAAGACGGCTTTAAGCTTTTTAAAAGCCTCTCGTGCCTCGGGCATTAGCAGTAAAATACCCTTAGGCTAGCCTTTTACTATATATAAGAGGGGTATTATAATAAGGCTATATCCCTAGATAAACTATCTATAAAAGCTCGCAAAGCCTAGAAACTATACTATATTATATATACTACTCGGGGGCTTCTATTCCTAGATAGCGGCTACTCTCTCTAGGTCCATTTTAATACTATTAGAAATAATAAGGAAGCTAAGGTACTTAATATAGTTTATATTAAAGATATACTTGCCGGGGTTTGCGTATAGGCTAGCTTCTCAGAGCTTCTAGAGCACCCTTCTTATATACTGCTTATACTCTGCTTTCTTGGCGCTATAGATTAGGATATTATTGAGGTATATAATATAAATATTATCTATAAGTTTTCTAAGGGCGTTATTCATAAACTGCTAGAGGGTGGCCTGGGCGTTAGTTAATCTAAATAGTATGATCTAGTACTCGAAGTGCTTATAGCGGTATCAAAAGGCTATCTTCTATTTATTACCTTTCCTAATCTATAGCTAGTAGTATATATCTTTTAAGTCAATCATAGTATAGATCTTAGCGTATATTAATCTATCAAGGATTTCGTCGACTAGGGGAAGGGGTATATAGTTCTTCTTAGTAATAGCGTTTAACCCGTAATAGTTGATATAAAGGTTTAGCTTCCCTCTCTTTTTAGGGATAAAGAGAATAGGAGCTCTAGCTAGACTAATCAAATATTTAATCTAACCTTTTACTAGGGTACTTATAATATAGTCGCGGATTATAGCTAGCTCTTGCTCTAATAAGGCGTAGATAGGTCTTTATAGTAGTACTTTATCGTATTCTATCTTAATAGTATAGACTTGCCTATCTAGTAGCCTTAGCTTCCTAGCTTTTAGCTTATCAAAGATATTTAAGTAGTTAGGATGTAGCTACTAATATAACTTTTATACTTCTAAGTTACTCTCTTCTTGTTTTTTAAGAGTGGGTAGTAATTTATCACTTAGTGCGAATCTAAAGGTATAGATCTTAAGGCTTAAGGCGGTAATAGACCCCGTAGCGGCTCTTTATATTGCCTTTATAAATGTTACTAGCTAGATGCATTCCTTAGTAAAGGGGTATAACTAGACCCTATCTCTTTAACTTAAGATATATAGTTCAATATTGATTAACTAAGCGTATTTAAGGATTACCTTCTTATTTCTAATATCTACTATATAGAAGCGCTATTTCTATACAAGCGTATCTTCTAAGTAGTTAACTATCTTTAATATAACCTTAAGGTACCTATAGTAGGAGGCCTAGGTCTTATCTACTATCTCGTAGTAGGTATCTATTAAAGTAATTATCTTCTTTTAGTCCTCTAGCTTGAGGAACTAGGGGTTAATAGTATTCTTGTTAGACCTATAATCTAGTAGCGTCTTTGTACCTCTCTACTAGCTACTAAGCCTTAGAAATACCTAGAGGTATAGCTAATTATGCCTCTCTCTTAGCTTAGTCTAGTCTAGCCCCTAGGCAGCTACTATACGGAGGATAATAGGTTTTTTATTAGAGCTGCTTAGAGTAGGGCCTCATTATAACCTCTATTATACCTCACGGTAGTATATATATTCGAGGAGTAAATAATATAGTTAGTATTAAAGTAGTATATCTTAATATAACTCTTGTTTCTATACTTATAGTAGGTAATACCGCTTTATTTTTTTATAAGCGGTATTTAGTTACTACTCTTAGTAGGAGGAGCCGTAATAGAGTTACTAGGTAGGTTATTAGTAGAGTAGGAGCCTATACCTTCTTTCTATTAACTTATACTAAGGATAGTCTCGGCCTAAATACCTATACTAATAAAGTTACGCTAAGTCGCGGGTATACCGCTACGTACGATTTACCTCTTTAGCTAGGGGTAGAGCTTCTTAATCGCGGTATTAATCCAGTATAAGTCTAGTAAGGGGTTAGGTAGTTCTAACTCAATAGACTTATATATATCGAGAAAGTCTTAAAATATATAGTATCGCTCTATGCGGAGGTATATAAGCTTTATAGTTATACTAAGGCTGCGGGTTTTATTATTTAGGATCGTCATTTTAACCTACTAGAGGAACTCTTCTTATGTAATATTATCAATCTAGTCTTTCTAGACTATATAGTAGTAGGTACCTTAATATTACTTCGGTAGACTATCTAAGTACTAGCTAGCGTATAGCACTCTCTAACAGCCAAAGGCGAACTATTTTAGTTCTATAAAAAAGTAAACTTAAAGGTCGGAGAGGTAGGTCTATAGCTTAGCCTAAGACTTCCTAGAGTATATAGGGGCTTAAATCGTAGGTCTAGCCTAACCGTAATCAGTATATTTCATAGGGCTATTTACGGGAGGCGGTGCTAATAGCGGGGGTACTAGGAGTAGGATCTAGGTTATTAGGGTTAAACCTAGGGTTTCTACTAGTATAGGAAATCTCGAGCTACTACCTCTTACGGGCGAGGCGGCGCTCTAACTAAGCTATTTTAATTTTATAGTCGAGCTATTTCTTGGTAGCGGAGTTAAGGGTAATAGGGCTTACGGGGGTAGTTAGGGCGAGAGTACTAGAGTTGCTACTAGACTTAGTATTAGGGAAAGTATTATAGGAGCTAATACTAGCCTAGTCTCTCATAATAAAATTGCCTCGAGTGATTACTATAATACTTGCTTTAATAGTTTCTTTATTATAGAGGGGGGGGGAATTAAATTATTAGAGGCATAAAGGTCTTGAAGAGAGTAAAGAGGTTAAGTAGTTAGATAGCTATAATTAAAAAGAGAGTTAGAGGTAGGTAGTGGGTTATAATAGTCTTAATTCTTACTATACTTAATATATATATAATTCTATATATAAATATAGTAATGCTAGTATTACCTTTGTCAGTATAGCCTCGAGCTGCTTAGCCTCCTCTGTAAAGTCTTTGCTCGTTATATAACCTCTTCTGTGTATAGGTCGCTTAATTAAGCCTAGCTTCCTCAGCCTCCACTAGCTTCTATCAGTCTCTGTAGCGTATGGGCTAAGAGGACTGTTTATTTTAATTCGGTCTCTAATATTAGCCTAGATTTAGTAATTGGATAAAGTAATTATATTTGCGCTTAGGCAGTCTCTCTTTTCCTTAGTATAAGTAGGGTAAGACTAATTTAGCGCAAGCCATAACTTTACACAAGCTTGATTAAAAAAGGGCTAGATAGAGGTTAGATAAAGATCTAGAAAGGAGCTAGAAGGGCTTTCCCTTACCTTTCCTTAATAAGCGAAAAGGTATATTTGAATCTCTAGCTACTATTAACTAGACTCTTACTCAGGCTCAAGATTAGGCTAGATAGGGGAATTAGGTATAACTTCATTAGGCTCTTACTCGGGCTTAAAATTAGGCTAGGTAGGGAAAATTAAGGAATTAGGTATAACTTAATTAGACTTTTATACGGGCTTATATAGATGCTATATAGGGTAACTCGAGATATCTTAATTAGACTCTCGTTTGGGCTCAATATTAGGTTAGGCAGGGGACTAGTTGGTATCTAGGTTTAGTAGGGATAGAAAAGAAGAAATACTACTTAAGGAATTAGAAGAGATCTTAATAATTTCTAGTAGTTTATAACTAACTACTAGGTCTTAGGTTAGTAAGTATGAAGGGGGTTTATTAGGTAGTATTAAGCTAGCTCGCGTTAGGGATAGATTAGCGTTAAAATTATATAAAGATAGGAAAGAGAAGTATTACTTAAGGAATTAGACAGGCTATTAATAGTATCTAGAGGGCTATATTAGGTAGTAGGTTCTTCTATATCGCTAGTAACTAGGTTAAGTAAAAATAATAAAGAAGGCGAGGAAGAATTAAATAAGACCGGGTTATTAATAAAGGATATTTAGAAGTCTAATCAATTTAATAAGTAGATTCTAACGGGGAAAGAATATAGTCTTATAGAGATAAGCGGAAAGTTAGAAGAGCGATTGCTAGCTAAACCAATGAAGATAAGACCTAATATTATAGACAATTTCTAGGTACCAAAGTAGGGCCTGAAAGGTAGTAAATTAATGCTATTTAGAGGTTAGGAAAAGGAAGAAAAGAGAGTAAAAGAGGGTTATATTAACTCGGTAAATATTAAGAGAATTATTTAGCTAATCGGCATTAAGATTAAGGCGATAGAAGACCTCGCTACTATAAATAATTAGGATATCCTACTATGGTATTATTTTAATATTAGGTAGAGGTAAGAAAGGGGTAGAATACCGTTCTAGTCTAGTTATTATATTATATCACTTAGATAACTTAGGCTAAGTATCTAGGCGGGAGTAATAAGTAAAATAAGCACGATATATATGCTAAGAAGTCTTAGCACTAGGTAGTCTTAAAGGTATTAAGAATTGGTAAAATACTAAGTTTATAAGGTATAAGGGAGGCATTATTAATTAAGTCTCAGTAATAGGTTTAGGTAATAAAAACAATAGGTTAATCTTTATCTAGTATTATAATAATACTAAGTCGAGGTTTAGGCGGGGTTTAAAAGCTATTTAAATAGGGGTTTAAATAGCTTTCAGGGGTAAAGAGTGAATAATAACTAATACTGCTAAGTTATTACTAAAACCTACTTATTTTTTTAGCTCAATAATCCCTAACTCTTTTTCTTTCTTTCTTATTAATACTAGTAAAATAGCTAATCCTGCTCCCGCTATCGATATAAGTCTTCTATTTTTCTTTTATCAAGGTTATACCTATCTTTAAGCAGGTATTTATAGGTTTTCTATCTATTTTTCTATAGTCTTAGAAAGCCTTGTAAAAGCCCGCTTAAAGGTTAGTATAATCCATATAAAAGCCCTCTCTTACTTACCCGAAACGCTATAATAAGCCTAGGACTAACCCAATATAATATAAGGCCACGCTTGCTAAAGCCTAGTACAAAAGTCTTCTAATACGACCCTTTAATATTAATCCAATTACTATTTAGGATGAGTTCAAGAATCCTTTTATATACATAAATTACTATGCTTTTTATCTCCTTAACCTTAATATAGCTAGAGTTAAATGAGCTATTTATCTACTACTATTCCAATAAGAGGTTTTATTAATATATCAATAAAAATAGTATAATATACCCCTATACTATAAGTTATACCCCTTAGAAATATCGATTTAACTATAAACTAATATTTATAAAAACCTCTTTATAATAATAGTATTAATACATACTATAAGAACTCTATTATAGCTAAGATATACATAGTTAACGCGCTTAATCCCCTTAAGATATAGGATAGAGCTTAGGGTAGTGCCTCTAGGGCTACTACTTGTATAGCCTTTATAAGTAAGTCTTTACCTTAGTTAAACCCTATTTTTTCCTCTATCTAAACGCTCTATAATTCTATATCGCTATGATTAGGAATTATTAAGAATATATAGCCTAGTAAAATGCGACCCTTACGCCTAACCTTGCTTTTAATATAGTTACCGCTATTAGTATAGCCTCAGCTACCCCTCTAACCCTATCTAAGTTATCGAAGGAAGCTATCGCAAACTCTTTTTTAAGCTTAATAAAGGTCTAGCATAATACTATTAAAAAGAAGAATTAGCCTCTCTATATGACTAGTTCGTGCTAAAGAAGTATTAATTAGACGGCTATAAAGAAAATAGCTATAATTAACTAGTATAGTGTTTGCAAGACTTATAAGGTAGAGGCCCTAGTTATAAATAGTAAGAAGAAAAAATGTTTATATATCTCCCCTCTAACCTCAATTTAAAGCTAATAAAAGTATTATAGTCTTCTGTTATAGTAGAACTATACGGCGGTGCAAGCTTATTAAGTTCTTCAGTCGGTTCCTCCCTAATATTCTTAGGGGCAATCTACTTAATAGTATTAAAGAGAGCTAGATTATTAATTCTAATACTGATACGGAGAATAGAGACTAGTAGAATAAACTATAGGGAGCCTAATAAAAGCCTAGGGAATGCTAGATATATGCTTAATAGAAGGGTGTCTCGATTTATTTTCTTTCCTAGTTGTAAGGTATTTATTAGTATTTATAGAGGATATACCTGGCTATAATAAAATAAATTTATATATATATATAAATAATACTTTATACTACTCTAATTAAACTTTATTTAAATATATATAAATTATAACTTAAGCGGTATATAGCCGCGCTTATACTATTATATATAAAAGTAGATTTTATACCCCGAGCTATTTTAACTTTATACCCCGAGGTGTAACGCGCACACGCATACAACACCGGATGATTCTAGCCCCCCAGGAATATAGTAAATACCCGTCGCCGTGTAGCACGAACATGCATGACCATGCAGAGCGTCAGTCTTAGAAGGGTTGTCCGGCGATCCTGGTGAGGCTGAAATCTAGAAGAGGTAGCAGGCACTAGCCCAGCAAGGCATCCATTGCCCGACTATTGATGCACGTCGCTGTGACTGTCAAGAAGGGTTTCCCGTCCGACTGTTCTAGCCTATCCAGATTGGAGCTCCCGGGCATGTACCTTGAAAGGCACGACTTCTATTACGGATAGGCATCAAGGGAGAGGACATGACCAGTTCCGCCACCACTTTAAGCGAGGTGACGAATATTAAGTTCTTATCAGATACCTTATCCTGCTATATTTTGTAGGGCGTTGCCCAGAATAAGTAGGTACCCACAGAGTACCCACGGACAGTGAAGTTATTTTGGTCCGAGAACTTGAGGCACTTTATTCCAGTATAGGGATGCTTGATACACGGCCCCGAAATAAACGACGCTGAGGTGATGCAGAGATGGCGCAAAATGCTTCCAATCGCAGTGATGAACCCAGCCTCATGATGCCCCCAGTCGACTCGTCTGGACTGTTATTTGAGCGCTTCTTCCAGGTTGTGTTTGGTCTGCCGCTGCTGCTTATTATCATCGTTATATTATCATTTAAGTTAGTGTCCATTTGGGGGCCATGTGCACGAACCCCCTTCGTGCTGTGCGGTTTCAGAGGAAGTCGGAAGGAAACCTACCTACACTTCCCCTTTGTGCTTTGACCCAAAGCCGCGACAAACTCGTGATTTATTATGCTTTTTGAATCAATAAAGGACAAAAATAAATAGAACAAAAAAAAAAGAGGTCGAGGCCAGCTCGAGACGCACTTTAATTAATGCCATCCCCCAGGTCGTGAATCTAATCCAAAGAGGCAAATGTTGCAACACCCATGACGCAGCAGGTTCCAGTTACAGGACAGAAGAAAGCACAGTGCATCTGAGACGAGATGCCCGCCAACCACCGCACTGTCCGGGCCCCGGAAATAATGGCATATGCCCGGCATCAAACAGCTTTGCTATGGGCATCCGCCGCCATCTGACTCCGACACCAGGCTGTGACTACGACATAGCGCCTTGGTTTCCTCACGAAGCAGAACAAGAACGCCCCCCCCCTGACACTCAGATCCAGACCGGACGGACACGGGTCTCATCATCCAGACAATCGCCTCGGTTTTACCTTTTTTTTATTTTTGTTTCTCTCCACTCATCTGCCCCCCCACCAGCCACAGCCGCCACCCACATTCCGACCCGTCCCCGCGATGGCAGGCAAGAAGGGCGAGAACAGCAAGAAGGCCTCGGGCAACGCTCGCAAGGCCGAGGCCGCCGCTCAGAAGGCCGCCGCCGACGACGCTCGCAAAGAAGCGGCCGAGGAGGAGAAGTGGCAGAAGGGTTCCAAAAACAACTCAAAGAAGTGAGTGGAGCTTGTCCTCGGCGAATATTCAAGAAGCTGACACTGCGCGCCAGGGAGGCCGAGGCTGCAAAGAAGGCCGAGGCTGCGAGGAAGAAGGCTGAGAAGGAGGCCCTAGCCGCCGAGGACGATGCCAACACGCCCGGGAAGGAACCCAAGAAGTCCAAGGCGCCCGTGAAGAAGTCGCGGGGCCTCGACCTCTCGCAGCTCGACGGCGACAAGCCCGGTGCCCTCAGCGCATCGGGCATCGACAACGCCCTCGACGCCCTGTCCCTGACTACCGGCTCGGACGAGGCCAAGATCGACAAGCATCCCGAGCGACGATACCCGGCCGCGTACGCCAAGTACGAGGAGCGGCGCCTCCAGGAGATGAAGCAGGACGGTAGCGGAGTCGGCCTGCGCCTCGACCAGAGGAAGAACAGGATCAGGAAGGAGTTTGAAAAGCACCCCGACAACCCCTTCAACCAGGTCACGGCTTCGTACAACGCTACGAGGGATGATCTGGCCGAGATCCGCTCACAGGAGAAGAACAAGATCGAGCAGCGGCTCGGTCAGTAATGGCCATCGTGGCTTGAAACCCGCTGAGGACTTAACTGGACACCTAGGCAAGGGACGCGGCTAAAAGTTTTCATGATGGAGCGTTCATCAGGTACATGAGGTAGATAGATGAAGATGACTGCTGGTCGGATTCCAGCGCTTATGATATATATACAAGGCATTTTTTGATCAACTCGTCACATTCCATACGCAAGTTCCCAAGAGTCTACAAAGACATTTCTGGCACACACCGCCAGTCCATCAGCTTGAGGTAGTTTTATTAATATCAACAGTTTTTCTATCGCGGGACCCCCACCACACGACCCCGCGATCGGCGACTGGCAGAATCGTAGTCCCAATGCGAGGGTGAAAAAAAAACCAGGGCCATCATGACACCCAGTTTGTAGGGTGGCCTTTCCTTGTAAATCTGTCACCTGTGTTGCAGCCTCCTACACCGCCCAACCACAATCCAAGCTCCAGGAGCTTCGCTTCAGAGGGGAAGAAACACCACATCCTAAAGCATCATTGCGTCAACTCCTGTCCACCCTGACTATCCTCATCCACATCTCCACGGCGCGGTCAGCATGTCGTCTCTCAAGATGGGCGCAATGTCGTCGCTGCGAAAGCAGCAGCTTCTCTCCGAATTGTCCGTAACAGGCTCCCCCCCGCGAATGACGACGGCACGAGCTGGGCTAACGGTGAGACCAGCACCGGACTCAAGCAGGCTTGTCCGGAAGGGATAATCGTCAGCCTCACCCCGGGGGACCCTACGCTCTGGTCTGGAGTGCTGTTTATCCGCAAGGGTGAGGTCGAGCAAGCTCCCCACCCAGAGCAACATGAGGACGCGCGAGCTGACCTTGCGCACTCCAGGCCCATACTGTCCCGCAATCTTGAGATTCCAGATATCCTTTCCCGATTCCTATCCTCAGCTTCCGCCCCTAGTCACCTTCTCGACCGACATGTTCCACCCTCTCATCACGCCTCTGACGACTTACATGTACACGACCGACATCCAAGACAGCGGCACAGTGAGCGCCTCGGATCAAGAGCGACTGCCACCAGGCGGGTTCAGCCTGCGGCACGGATTCCCCGAATGGTTCGGGCGAGGGAGAAGGAGTCTGATAGAAGCCCGGCGTGCTCCAGGCCAGCAGGTGCCCAGCCCAGGGTCTTCGAGCAGCATGACGACCCCAACGTCTGCGGCCAGGCTCTTCCCCGCAGAAGCAGCCCCCTACTTGCAAACGGGCAAGAAGGGCGTCTCGGCTTACGAAGTTCTGCACTATATCCGAAGTGCCTTTGACAATGAGAACGTTCTCGACTCGGTGCCCTTGGCGGCGGCAGGGAATCCAGGGGCCTGGCATGCTTGGAGGACACATCGGCGGGCGGCTGGGAAACTCGCAGAGGAACCCGTTCCCTCTTCAGGACTTGATGACGAGAAAGCCGGAGAGGGGACCGCGCACGCTTCCGAGGGTGCCCAGGACAAGGCGAACCCTGTGTCATCATCTGCAGCCACTTCTCGACATCCTGGAGAGTGGAATTGGGATCGAGTCTGGGAGGACAGGGTCAAGAAGGGGATCGCATCGAGTCTGTCGGAACCCGTCCTATATGGTGGTACCAGCACACCTGACGACCTGGTAAGAAAAAGAGCCTGCATTTTGGAACCACCCCCCCCGGGTCCCCTCGTCTAACGGTCGGCAGATCCGCTTCCTCGCGATGGAGGACAACGACGTAGAATCAGTAAAGGAGAATCTCCGCCGCACGCTTGGGCAGGCTACATGAATCCGGCTTCTCAGATTCCGGTGTTTTGAACCCCGAGACTTGGGTCGACATCCTACCTCCCGACCCTTGCCTTGGATATCACCTTCCTCTTGCTCATCAGGTCGAAGTCGCGACCACTGCCCTGCCCTCGGTGACTCGTGGCCACAAGCCAAAGGTTACCAGGCAGGCTACCTAGCACCTTCTCTATCTTTACTGGTCAGATAGCAGGAGCATCTCTGATACCCCTTTCTCTTGTCTTGTAATCGGCCTCGGGGTTTTGTTTGACGTTACCATGGTGGCTAAATTCTTTCACCTTATACCAACAAGTTCCGATATACCTCACCCAAAATTGAAGACTTTCAGTCTCGATTCATTATATTCTTGAGCGCCTGCATTCATTTACTGAGTATACGTGACTGCTCCGAAACCGCCCAGCTACCCTGCGAGCGGAGAGAGGTGGCTAAAGTCGCCGGACTTGGGCTCCGACTGAACCGTCCACGCCTGATATCTGCCTGCAGTGCTAAGCAAAGAGGCAGCACAGCGGCTTCTTCTCTATAGCAGCCCAATATTGCTTGAAAGAGTGCGGTTCCCCGGCCAGAAGATTCAAACAACCAACTACCCAGGCCGTCTATCATCATGCTGTCCGCAGAGTGTGACACCCCGACGCCCAGAGTCTTTCACACCCGCGGACGCAACTCTCTCAGGGAAAAGCCAAGTCCTCTAAGGATTGTGAAATGTGACAGCAACACCGGAAACGATCGCCACGATACGACAAGTCACACGAATCTGGGAGGCGCCTACAGTGGGAATGACGCCCAGAAAGAAGACGAGTCACTTGCGATATTCATGAGACGAAAGCCCAACGGAGATCGGGGAGGGGTGGGGAAGGAGAACATAAGACCAGGGCTGCAGTCTCACCCTCCAGATAGCCCGCGCATTGGAGATGGTCAACATTCGAAAGAGGCCAAAGGCTGGATGCGGGATGGGAGTCCGCCTCGGGGCTTACGATCCACACCATCCCCCCAACTGACGATCAGGAAGACAAGACAAGCACGCACACATGCAAGAGCCCAGCCGAGTCCAGGCCACGGATCCTCATCTCCGTCCCGCACCTTCCCCGCCGGGCCCGGTATACGTGGTGCGGTCAAACATCGTCCTCCGTTGTCCAATATCTGTGGGGAAGCAGGCGAGTTCGGGGGGGCCTCCCCATCTACACTTGATCATGGAGAGAGAGAAGAGGCCGAAATCGATTCATCCGAACTCTATTCGGCGGCACAGCACACTGCGCCCCTGTGGCAGCCACGACTCTGCTACGTGTTGGTACCGCATGTTGCTATTACGCCAGAAGTGGTGGCGCTCGAAGCAGGGCATCACAGCTTGTGGGCAGCCATCGAGGTCTCCACACGCCTGTGGCCCATCTCTGGAAGGGGAACAACCCCGAGATATCTGTGTGAGTGGACAGGTCCCCTCCTGGGCCCGACAGGTCTGCCAGAACATGGCCAGCGGAGTGGGTGGGAAATAGGAGAAGCCTCAGCGCCCACTTCGGATACAAGAGCTCTGATGGGGCAGCAAGGGGGGCCATTTGAATTTGGCCGTCTTGTCGACTTGAGTGTCGAGGCTATGCCGACAGCCAAATCATCTGTTGTCCGGGTTCTGCAAGACCAATCCCTCCCAATGTAAGCACGGAGGCAGAGTTGGCGCGAAGGACTAGACACGAGCTAATCGCCTAGAAGCACTCTGCGCCTAGGGTCGAGTATTCTGCTCTTGGCTCAAACGCATATCCATGTCGGGAACGGCATGCGTCAGCAAAGGCCAAAACATACCCGACAAAAATCGGAAGACCTCATTGAGGACCTGGAGGCGGAGCTGGGAGACTCTCAGGTGGAGTACATGAAGGTACGGCTTTCATACAGACACTCGGCATTTCCCACGTTCAGGGACCTTGAGATGACGGACGACGGGGTGTCAAGCATGCAAAGCAAAGTTGAGACAGTGGCCACAGCATCTGTGAAACTCCACAACAGCATGTCGCCCTGGTCCCCTCCTCCAGCGCCGTCGTCCAATCCACTCTTGCCGCTAATCGTGAGACACTGGGGTGTCCAAAGAGCGGGGGAGGCGATGAGACAGATTGCGGCTCTTGGTTGCGCCCCGAGAAGGCCGGCGAGGGCTGCTCAAGCCGTGGGGCCACAGCCAGAGGGGGGGGAAGAGCAGGAGAACAAAAATGAGCCACGTATGTCAGCAGCCTCGCCCAGGACGGCACCTCCGCCTGTCCCTCAGAGACGCGCCAGTCTTCAGCAAGACCTGAACCGAGACAGAGACAGAGAGACTAGCAGAATGGGGTCTGGTAAAGAAAGGCGGGTACCATCGAGATGTGGCCGCGCCGCATCAACCTGCATATCGGCCCAGAGCGGAAGGCTGCAGACACCGTCCTCGAGCACCGCGGGGGTGGATGGACACTTCGCAGCACCAACGCGGGAAGCAAATGTCCCCTGCGTGGACCTCCAATCTCCGGCGAACCTGGACGGGAGCGGGGACACCGAAGGTTCCGTGAGCAGTGCGCTGTGGAAAAGGCGGTCTCTTGGGGCCGAGACTCTCAGGGGTTTGTTGCCCCTGATTGCCGACCTCTCGATGACGGCTCGGGATCGGGAGACTGGGGGCGGGCCGGCACGGGCAGTGGCAGTGGCACGAGAGGGACGAGGTGCGGCGACACCAGCAGTGCCAGCAGTACCAGCAGTGCCAGCAGCACGAGCCAAAGACAAGAAAGATGCAAGTCGATGGGCATGGGGGGGTTGGTTCTAACTAAATGGCGAGACCAGGGGGGAGGCAAAATTCGTCTGGCTTTGTGGTTGTCTACGTAAAGAGAGGTTGCGTCTAAATTTACTCTAGTTCGTCCTTCCAGGGAATCGAGATCTGAGCACCCTTGCGTGAGACAGTCTTGGCAGATGCTTTGGTTGCTGCGGTGAGGGCAGCCTCAATGTCGAATGCGCCGTCTCGCGCTGCTACCACAGCGAGGGCGTACGAACCAACAAAGGTGTCGCCGGCAGCGGTGGTGTCCACTACGGTTGTCTTGATGGCCGGGAGCAATGCACTCCTGCCTTCCTTGTTGACGTAGTAGACCCCGCGGCCACCCAAGGTGATGATGACATTCTGGACTCCTCGGTCGATGAAGAGGCTACCCACACGGTTGAGGCCATCGAGATGGTCCAGGTCGGACTCGGCACAGCCCGCCAGAAGAGCGGCCTCGGTCTCGTTGACGACGAGGTGAGCCAGGCCGACGTAGGCATCGGCGGGGAGGGGCTGAGCGGGAGCCGGGTTGAGGAGAACGGGGACGCCGTCGGCCTTTGCGGCCTTGAGGGCCTGGATGACAGTGTCAAAGGGGATCTCGAGCTGCATGATCAGCAGGTCGGGACGGGGCCCCGGCAAGGTCTCAAAGTCGGCGGGGCGCAGGGAGTGGTTGGCCTCGGGGGAGAGGATGATGCGGTTCTGGCCAGAGGGCTCGTCGACGACGATGATGGCTAGGCCGCTCTTGTGGCCCTCGCGGACGGCGACGGCGTCGACGCCGACGCCGAAGGAGCGGAGGCTGTCGAGCAGGAGGGTGCCGTAGGGGTCGGCGCCGACGGCGCCCACCATGGAGACGGCGGCCGAGGCGTTGGTCAGGTCGGCGGCGCGGGAGAGCTTGCCGCAGGCGACGGCCTGGTTGGCGCCCTTGCCGCCGGGCGAGGTGTTGAAGTGGCTCGACGTGAGGGTCTCGCCGGGCAGGGGGTGGTGCGGAACGTAGGCCACGAGGTCCATGTTGAGGGAGCCCAGGATGGTTATCCGCGGGGAGCCATTAGAGGAGGAGGCCATGACGGGCAGTAATCCCGTGTCGAATCGCCAATGGCTTGACTGCCAGCAGCCGTAATAAGAATGGGTGATGAGGTCAGAATGGATCTGGAAGACGGGCGCGGTGTCTCAGTCCTGACGCACGATCGAGCCAGGTCTAGTTAAACTTCTCACCCAGCCGCCTTTGTTCATGTACAAGAGTTTTCCGTGCAAGCGCTGGCTATCGCTATGGCTTGCTTCTTTCGATAGGTTATGGAAATAATGTTGCAGTGCGGTGAAGGATTTCGTGGGGGCTAGTTAAGGTAGTCAATGTTAGTTATGTGGGGCGCGCTTGTAGTCTTGGCGGAACTTGAACTCGTGATGGAAAGAAAACATGGAAGCAGCAGGAGTAACCAGGGTTCGATTTGAACCTCCTTCCCGCTTTTCCGAGTGCTCACCCACGTCTTTCGACCCGCTCTCCTACATCGGCCCAGAATTATGCCTTGAGTTCCTGGGCCCGTGTTTGCTAACATGGAAATCCGGTTGACCTCCATTTGACATCTGCTGCCCTTTGTCCTGCAAGATTCGTAATCTCTTCTTCCTTGGCAAACACGGGTCCCTTTTCATCCTAGCGCCTCTCAGGTTTCTCTTCGATCAGTTTTTGTTACAAGTAATAAAGCACTCTGCCTTGTTCGATCCGTACCGCACCATCGGTGAACCCTCGTTGCAAGGTAACTTAGTCGGTGCCTCATTAGGTGTTCCTGGGTGTGAAATAGTGCCTCCCTGAGTCCCCTAGTTCCCGTCGGTTATCTTGGCGTCCCGGTCGACGCCAACGCCAACGCCATTCGATCAATGGACCAAATCCTTTCCCCTGAGGCCCCGGGTAAACTGCACAGACTACGTTGTACCTAGCCCGGGGACGTCCTGCAGCCTGCTTTGGTGGCGCTCTCTCTCGTACGAGTCTGCTCCTCGTTCCAGGGACTTGGGGGCCCTGATTGTTGTCCGGCATGTGTCTTGGATTGGGCCCGCAGCAGAATGTCCAAGCAAACAACCCGCGGCGCGACTAGCAAGGGGTCTGGCTCCAAAGGAACGGAGCCGAAGGTCTTGGCTGGCGGAAAAAGATAATCACTAATCATCCCGTGAATCGTGCGATCGCGGGGAGAAGAAGTGCGTGCGAGATGGAGAGCCGCCGAGCCGAGACCCGTCAGCGAATGCCGGAAGACAGGGCTCAGGGTCCAAAGCGGCCCACGTCGAGCGAGGGTCCAAGGGGGAGGGAGGAAAGGGGAAAGAGACGGAAAATGGTCGGGGTGTAGATGGATCCATCGTCGGTGCCGTTCTGCGGTCGGCAGACTCTCCATTTCCCACAAGCAAAGACTTTTTGGCCGGAGCCGGCGCGGCCATCTCCAACAAGCGCAACACTAGGGATGAGTGGGTAGGCAGGCAGCAGTATTACCTACCTACCTACCTACCTACCTAGGCAAGGTCCACTTAAGAGCAGTAAAGGATGGAGGCAATGGAAGCGGCAACTATGCTGGGTAGAAGGAAGGGCCACCCAGATCAGTGAGGCCATCCCGAGGACCCCGATGGCCAACCTGCTCCTTCCTCCAACCTAGGGATGAAGGTGCAGATGGAACATCTGCCGCCCGCCTGCTTTCAACTTTCAAGTACTATCACTATCCAGGCAGGTGCTATTGCCCTCTGGCTTTCGTCAAGTTCACAAATTTCCACCACACACTTCCTTTGGATTTGAATTCCTTCCTCAGTTTATCCTAGTCCATCCTAGTGCAGTAGTGCCTACCTTTTCTTGTCAATCACCGTCGTCGTCATGGAGCCCAAGTCGCCCAGCCTCTTCGCAGAGCTAGTCTTTGTACTTGTGGTCATGATACTCGCGGTATTGCACTGGCGAAATCAACACACGCTTCCACTGCCTCCTGGACCACCAGCTGAATTTCTCCTGGGTCATGCTCGCATAATTCCCAAGGAGAACACAGCTGCAGCGTATGCAGATTGGTCAAGAGAGTACAGTGAGTCTTGTCCTGTCTCAGCACGTCGCACGGCGGGAATCCGAGCAATCCAGATTCCAGGACTCCAAGTCTAACACTGTCAAGACTCGGATATTATCCACGTCAAGTCACTCGGCCAGTCCATAGTCGTCCTCAACAGCGTGGAGGCTGCCAGAGATGTTCTTGAGAAGAAGGGCGCCAACTTTTGTGACCGCCCAAGGTTTACCTTGCTGGAGGTGTAAGTCGCATCACTCCCGTCCAAGACTATTCCCAAAGAACTCACAGTATGGGTACCTACCTGGCAGGATGGGCTGGGGCAAGACATTGACCTTTTTGCCCTTTGGAGAGCGCTGGCAGATGCACAGGAGGTTACTCCAGACTTCATTCAGCAACACCAACGTTCAAAAGTGGCACGGTCTACAAATCACCGAGGCTCGACGAACGATTCGCAATATTATCCGCAGCCCTGGCTCATGGGAGACATCCCTTCGTCGACTTGCCGTGGCTATCGTCCTTCAGGTCAGCTACGGGACCGAGGTTCCCCGGGATGATGACCCGTACATTCAGATTGCCAACGACGCCATGTACGCCACTGGCAACGGCGGAGCTCCTGCGAACAGCATTGTCGATCTGATTCCCCTTGGTAAGTCGAGAAAAGCAACACTGTTTTGTCCCCCGAGTTTTATTGGGACCTCGCCCCGAGGCTGATACGCTGTCCACAGCTCGTCACCTACCAGACTGGATAGCTCGCGACTGGTCACTTCGATTCGCACGACAGTGGCGATGGGCTATCGAGAAACTCCATGATGTTCCCTTTGCGGCGGCCCTGGCTGACCAGGTAAGGTGACTTGTCGTGACTCGTAACCGATTCCACAGATACAGCTGACTTTGCGGCTGAGCAAGAATGATGATGCTTACAATAGCTCTCTGGCGCATCAGCTTCTGCGAGAGTACAGATCGAACGAGGCCACAGGCCAGGATCAAGAGTGGTCACTGGAAGATATAAAAGGCGCTGCTGGCGCCGTCTTCATCGCCGGTGCAGACACGGTGGGTTCAAGTTCAACTGCATGGGAGTCGGTTGATTTTGATTACTGATTGGTGACATTTTAGACCTGGGCAACCTGTGTGATTTTCATCCTTAATATGGTACTTCATCCCGAAATACAAGAAAAGGCCCGGAGTCAACTCGATTTGGTCATCAGCTCCGATCGGCTGCCCGACTTTTCTGACCGGGCTTCCTTGCCATACATTGAGCACATTGTGCAGGAGATATATCGGTACATGTTTTCTCGTCATCTTTGGACTTGCATCAGAAACTAACACTGGAATACTCCCTCTTAGATGGTCGCCATTGGCTCCTCTTGGTAAGGCTCGCTCCCGTCGGGGTCCGTATGTACCCTGTAACCTTACTGACGCTGGTGACATCACCAGGGATCCCGCACAAATCGCTGCGGGATGACGTCTATCAGGGCATGTTTATTCCCAAGGGTGTGTCCCCTGGTTCCCTCCTGAGACGAGACTTGGCGAGGCCCTGACGATAGGAGAGATGGGCTAAAATGCTCGTAGGGTATGATTCCAAACACCGGCACCGTCTCGACGACCTGGGAGACTCTGTCAGTCTGACAAGCTGCAGGACTGTGGTTTACGCCAACGCTCGTGCCATGGCGCACGACGAGCGGATCTACCGAGCGCCCCACGACTTTAACCCCGATAGATACGAGCCACTGGTAAACGGTGGACCGGGCGAGCCTTTCCCCGTCGGGAACTTTGGCTTCGGGCGAAGGTAAGTGGTCTCAGGTCTATCCGGAGCTTCCTCGAGCACCATGCGGATATTCTCGAACTCACAAGGAACCCTTTTTACGGATAGAGTTTGCGTCGGGCGCTTCCTGGCCGACAATAGCGTCTGGATCATGGTGGCCACGATGCTGGCCACCCTTGAATTCCGCAAGAAGACGGGACCGGACGGGAGAGCCATTGAGCCTCGAGTCAAGTTTACCAATGGAGGAACCTGGTCTGTCAAACCTCCCCCACCTTTCCCCGCAGACCCCTTCTGCCTTGTTCCAGGAGACTATGCTTCGACGACAACTTTACATGTTCCTGCAGCATATGCCACCAACCAGTCTTGTTGACCAACGTGCCGCACGCTGACAATTCCGCTCACGCAAGCCATCCCGAGCACTTCGAGTGCGACATCAGACCAAGACACCGTGAGGCATCAGTGCTCCTCGGAGCCCTTGACGACTAGGGAGTTGATGCTGTCATGGTAAACCTTACCAATCATCACCGATAGGTTTTAACTACTCCAAGGTGGGTAGATATTAGATCAAGGGACTCTGGTTTGTCCAAGCATGCCTGTCCGTACATGGGGGAACTGAGTCCTGCGCCTTGGCTCCTTGGTTAGGCGCGGGTCCTTGGTGAGCGTGCAGATTGCAGAATGGATCTCAAAAAACCAGGATTCAAATTTCTTCTTCCATTGCGGCATCATCCTGGTGTCTCGCAGTTCCCAGCTCAACATGTGTCGCCACGGAATACCTCAGTCGCGGCATCCTGTCCTCCTGCGACCGCCCCATTTTGTTGCCCACCGTCCCGTCTCATTCGACCTCGTGGATCCATCTGAGGCGGGTGGTTGCGGGGACTTGGAGAACGAGGCGCGGCTAGTTCAATGAGTGGCGATTCCATGTGTTCTTGTGGGACACCAACAGCCGGCCCCTGTCTGGGCGTGGCGCCAACAGAGCAACTGGCTACCAAGGTGGTCCTGGACGGGCGTTTCCGCCGTTGCATCGTGCAGTATGTCGGCAGAGTCTGTCTAGTCACCAGACGAGTTTTATCGTCCAGTCTACATGATGCGTATCTGCATAGTTGGCGCAGCATCGACATGGTTCTGTCAGACAAGCGGCCCCAGTAATAATCAAGTCAGCATTTGACTGACCTCACCGGGCTTTGGTGTTGCGACTCGCAAACCACACATCTTCGTGTTGGCGTCTTAAGCCCTCTTTTGGCAGATCTGGCGCCATTCTCGCCAGAAGAGGCTTAGACACATCGGCATAGTAGGTGGATTGGCATGAGAAGGATTGTTGGTAGCATCCTGGTCTGCACGGCCTGCGCACCCAACCTTTCCAAGCCGCCAGCTGAGTTTGCTGCCCCATCATCAAACAGTTTTTTTCTGGGGGTGCCATGCTGTCTTCATTCACACATCGATATGTAGATTGTCGAAGTAAATCGCGCAAAGGTTCTAAGGTAGATTCACATGACAGTTGTTCGTGTGTCCGGACGCGTCTCGCAGTTCAGCCACGGATGCATGTTTGTGTTTGCCAACCAACGGGGTGCGGGATCTGAATCTCCATGCCCACGAGATTCCGATTTGTGCCTGGAGAACAAAAGAGACACTTCAGGCGAGAAGAACAGCTGGAGGAGTACTCCAAGAAGCGCAGTTCAGCTCTTTGGTGCTCGTTCCCATGCCCCAGACGCCCCATCACTCCCTATCACGGGGTCAAGGGCCTGGCATCAACAGGCGGGTCTAGGGCAGGGGCCTGCACACGGATCGCCTCGCGTCATACCTAATTCATCGGAGAAACCAAATCGGCCAGGAGGTAGATCCGGCTTGTGAGACAATCTGTCCTCGATCAAACAACGGCACAAGTTCGTCTCTGTCCCACCTAGGCAGGCAGGGACCGGGCGAGCTTCTTGAATGGTCTTCACCACATCCCCTTGTGACCCAAGTTGCAAATTCTCAACTAGAGAGGATGGGGCCCAAGGTGTCCAGTTTGTGGGGTGGGGTGGCTGTTGTCCGTGTGGCTTTGTAGGCGCCGGAGCTAGTATCGTGTTCGCCTTGACAGACCGCTTCCAGTACTATCTGCAAGATATCCCAAAAGAGGGATGCGTGTTTTAGGCAAGGCTCGGTTGGAGGGGACCTGCGCCAGTGTTTGATCCCTTTTCCCATGTCTTTTTCCCATGTTGCCTTCAAAGCCCACCTGACCCGGGTCGGGAGGTCGGGAGCCAGGCCGCAGCCTCCCTGTAAGTTGAGCCAAGGTCTAGAAGTGGCGATCACCTAAAGATGTCGGTCTGTTTCGCCAACTCCGAATCGCATGCAAGGAGAGCCGGGCGGATTCGAGACGCGTCCGTGTGGCGTGGATCATGGAAAGCAGACTTGACCAAATTCCGCCGATTGTTAACGAACGAGGAGCCACCTGCTCAGAGATAGCTATACACCCGTGTAGCTGGCAGACAGACCCTGTGTCGATAAGCAACGGAGGGGTGGCTGTCAGACGATGGCTGTCCTCCTCTCCAGTAGCTCAGAGTCGCCAAGAATCAAGATGCATCCTGAACAAATTTCCACAAAAAAAGTGATAAATCAGCAAAAGGGCTGGGTACAGAGGGTCAGGCCCCATCCCGAGATTCCCGACCGCGTCCTGTGAATAGTCGGCTTGGCGGAGCGGTGCCGTCGACCGACTCTTGCTGTTCGGGCAAGGGGCCAAGGACTTGGAGCTGAACACACAATTGGGCCTCTGCAGGAGACTGGCCGGCGGCCAGTGAATCATTGCGTCGAAGAAGGCGGCAGAGAAGGTCCCAATTCAAGCTGTCGAGTCTTGGAAACGAGATAGCCTTGGTTGTCGTCTGTCGACATTGAAAAGCTGAGAGCTGTGCAACCCCTTGGATCCAGATAGCTCACTTCTCAATCGCCACACGGCCCGCAACTGAAACTCAGTCGTTTCGTTTCTCAACATCATGAATCCTGGACTTGTTACCCCCAGTCAGACGATGCAAATCGACAATGATCTAGAGGCCAACCGCGGCCCAATTCTTGAGAACGGGACCGTCGATACACCTGAAAACAGCAAGGTCGAGGTGACGCCTGCAAGGTGGTACCGAATGTTGTTCGATGCAGGTGTTGAGGAGAATGGGATCCAGCCGGTGCCGCCAGAGGAACGAACTCAAACACAGCACAACAACCTTTTCACCGTCTTCTTCACCTGTCTGCTCTGCGTCTTGCCGTTCGTCGCCCCAAGCTGATCCGACTTGCTCCGTACATCCCTACTAAGCAGAATGTAGACTGCCCACCGGTGCCCTTGGCACAGCTGTGTACGATCTAAAACTTCGAGACGTATCTCTCATCATTATCTTCTTCAATATTGCAACGTGTATTCCGCCGGCGTTCATCGGAATCGGGGGTTATCAGACAGGAATGCGGCAGATGGTGCAGGCTCGATATGCATTTGGGTAGGGCACAGATTTTTTCCTTAGGATTCTCGGTGGTCGACTGCTGACGCTGTGACACAGACTGTATTTGAGCATCGTTCCAATCCTGTTGAACGCGGGGACTGTGACCGGGTTCACGCTCATGGGATCAATCGTGAGCGGGCAGGCCATGGCAGCTCTAAATGAGAAGGCCAATATCAGTGTGAACGTAGGGATCGGCATCGTTTGTGTCCTAAGCTTCTTGACGGCGTTTCTCGGATATCGGGCCATTCATGTCTGGCAGCGGTGGCAGTGGCTCCCCAACCTGATCGCCATCGCCATCGCAGCTGGTTGTGGAGGAAAGCACCTCATGAACCAGGCCGACCATGGGCCAGCAACTGCCAAGAGCGTTATCGGGTACGGAAGTTTGATGGCTGGGTACTTCATGACGTTTGGTGGCACGGTTTCTGACTTCACCATTTATCATGATCCCAAAGAATCCAAGTAAGTAGTCCTTCACCATCACCGTTCTTGTCGAGACCACCGGGAGGCTGACAAAGCTTTCAGATCCAAGGTGTTCACTTACGTGTACCTTGGTCTCTTGACTCCTTCCACGCCCCTTCTCATCCTTGGAGCCGCCATAGGTGGTGCTATCCCCAACAACGAGGCATGGCAGACAGCGTGGGACACATACGGAATTGGGGGAGTGTTGGCAGAGATGCTCCAACCGGCGGGTGGGTTCGGCAAGTTCGTTCTCGTGATACTCGCATTGAGTGTCGTCGGAAACATGGTGCTGTCCAATTACTCAGTCGCTCTGTGTTTGCAGATGCTCCTCCCAGCCTTCACCAGAGTTCCCCGCTTTTTCTTCATCGTTGTTACTATGGCCATTATGATTCCGATGGCCATTTATGCGGCAGCCAGGTGGACAACCTCTCTCGAGAATTTCCTTGCTGTCATCGGATATTGGGCCGGATGCTTCGATGCTGTCATAATGGAGGAGCTCGTGGCGTTTCGAAGGGGAGACTACAGCTCATACGACCCCAAGATATGGAACCAGGGGCGTTGTCTTCCCACCGGGCTGGCGGCCATTGGCGCGTCGCTGATCAGCCTGGCCCTCGTCATCCCATCGATGAATACACCGTGGTACACCGGGCCTATCGGGGAACGGATCGGCGACATCGGATTCGAATCGGCATTTGTCGTTACAGGACTTGCGTACTTCCCGCTGCGAAGTTTGGAAATCAAACTGATGGGCCATGTATGATGAATAAATGGTGCCAGTTTTGAGATTGAATCCAAACTGAGGTAGGTCAGGATAGAGGGTCGAATATGGGGGAAGGA
>JABFEP010000288.1:0-34456 GCA_013618265.1 Fusarium albidum
GGTCGTGGTGGTCAACGGCGCGGCCGACGGCATCGGGTTCGCCGTGGCGGAAGCAATGGCCGAGGCGGGGGGGAACGTCGCCCTGTGGTACAACTCGTACGTGTCATCTCATCCGCATGAACAACTCTAACCCCTCTAGTAACGACGCTGCTGTTGAAAAGGCCAAAGGACTGGCTGATGCCCACAACGTCAAGACTGCGGCGTACAAAGTCGATAGTAGGTCGACACTTGACTTTTGAGTCTGCAAGGCTGACTTGAGGTCAGTCTCGGACTCTGAACAGGTTCAAAAGTCGATTGACACTGTGGTGAACGATTTCGGCAAGATTGATGTCTTTGTTGCGAATGCTGGTAAGAATCCAGTTCAATATCAGTGCCCAAGCTCACTTTCATAGGCATGGCTATTTCAAAGCCCATCCTTGAACAAACCCTAGACGAGTACAGGAAGCAGATGTCGGTCAACGGTAAGACCAGGAACCCCCAAGACGACTAATGCTGATAGTCTAGTCGACGGCGTCGTCTTCTCCGCCAAGCACGTCGGCGAGGTGTTCCGCCGCCAGGGCTTCGGCAACCTCATCATCACGTCCAGCATGAGCGGCCACATCGTCAACGTGCCGGGCGACCAGCCCGTGTACAACGCGACAAAGGCCTTTGTCACGCACTTTGGAAAGTCCATCGCCCGCGAGTGGCGCGAGTTTGCGCGCGTCAACGTCGTCTCGCCGGGCTTCTTCGACACAAAGATGGGGGCGAGCCCGGACGCTGTCAACGAGGCGTACAGGATGTCGGTGCTCGGGCGGCAGGGGCACGTCAAGGAGATCAAGGGGCTGTATCTCTACCTTGCGAGTGATGCTTCTACGTATATGACGGGGAGCGATGTTCTCATCGACGGGGGATATGTGCTGCCTTGAGGTCTAGAATCTATGAATCAAACACAAACTCCCTATAGTTAGAAGCTATCCTTCCCACTCCCTCCTCTAGACCCCACCCTTTCATCTCGCAGATGGCTCTATACATGTCCTCAAGCTCGCTGTCCATGCCATCCCCCGCCGAGTGAAGATCGCTCTCGACAAGCAACCGATTATCAGGAACCGCCCGCACTGCATCCTCGGTCTTGGACCTCGCCGCCGAGGAAGAAAGATTGTTGGTCTTGGAAAAGGAGAAGAAGATCTTTGCTGGGATCGACGGCTTGAGGTACTGTTTCACGGCGTCGGATTTGCCGCTGAACGAATGGAGGCAGATGCGTGGCGGGAATGGCTTCTGCTGTCTGTCCTCGGCGGGTTCCCTGCAACGCCGTCGTCCCTTTATTTCGTGGCCCTTCCAGCTACTCGTCAGAGCATCGTACAGCAGCCCGTGAGCCTGAACACCATGCACGCTTGCCGCTCTGCCAAGCTCACCGGCGAGCTTAAGATGGGCCATAAACACGGCCTTTTGATGCGACATTTGGATGTGGAAAGGGCTTAGTGGTCTGCGTTGTCGACCCCCAGGTGTCCGCCCTGGGTCCTGTGTCGGTTTCTCTCCGACTGGCCAGTTCATCGGTAGACGGAATGCTTTATCAAGGCCAATCTCGCCAATCATTGCGTATCGGTCGGCTTGTAACCGCTCTTTTATGTCGGCGATAAAAGTTGATAGGGCGATCGGCGTGGGCAGGTCATTCCAAAAGGCTGGGTCTTCGAGACAAGGCGTGAGTATAGCTTTGTAGTGCTTCTCTTTTGCCGCCTCGACATCATCCGAGGGCGTGTACGTTGGCTCGGGGGCAGAATCGTCGTACAGCTCGTGCGAGAACCACGGGTGTCGTCCATAGCCTGCAACCACCGTTGCCGTGTCGCGGGAGAAACACTCTGGGCCTTTGACGCCGTGGGAAGCCGCAATGGCTGTGACGAGCGGCTGGTCTTGGGTCCTGGTGGCCATGATGGCTATTGATCGGGTCTTCATGGTGGGCAGGTGGGAAACTGAGGGCGTTCGCTCGGCGACGTGGTTGTGGGCGTCGAAAACGCCGAGGTGCCATGGGAATGGGTCTTCACATGGTCGTGGCGGGTCTGCCGCGAAGTCTGCTGGCTCTGCTGCCTCTGGCACGACGTCTGCTTCCTGTTGTGCACACATGGCGGTGGTTGATGTAGATGTCAAGGACGATGAGAACAGAGAAGGAGATGTAAGATTCATCGGATGAGTCATTGTCATGAGTCAGCTGTCAGCATTGAGGTCCTACACCTAGCGGCATATAGATTTTAGGCAGAACCAGTTGCGTCTGTAATTTAAAAGTAGTTATGACTGGTTGTTAGTTGTGGCTTCCATCATCATCCCTATGGCAACATAAACTACAATCCCCAGCACTGCTTTTACTAACAGTCCAGATACACAGCTATAATGATCAGCATCATAATCTTATAATCACACATCCCACTTACCATTCGCATAGAGCGAGTAGCTATCAGCATTATACAAGCACGACAACGGATCCAACGCAGTGCTATTCTCATACCCGTAAGCATAGTCCTGCGTCGAAACCTCCTGCTCAAAGATAGCCCTCGCATGGGTCGTCTCATGGATCGTCGTCGTAGCGTGGTCCTGCTTGTGGCACCTCTCCGGCAGCGCAGGAAGCGTGTCGTAGAACAGCGGACACATGACCACCCAGCCGTTGACCCACGCCGTGTAGGCGATCAGCGGGCCGTCGCTCTCGCAGTATCCCACGTCGTCTTGGCACAGGATCCTCGTCTCGCCAGAGTACACTGTTGAGCATTCCTCTGCGACGGCCAGCAGGCGACCGTTTACGTGCTCGCGCGCAGAGGTCTCGTTCGACTTGAAGTACTCGACGAATCTGGTTGACTGGATGTCTGCTGCGTCGGCGGCGGCAGCGCGGGCGAGGGATTCGCAGTTGATGATGCCGTTGTAGGTTGCCTCGCGCTTCTCGGGTGTGCATGTGTCGTTCATGAGCTTGGTGCGCTTCGACAGCTTGACTCCTGCGGTTGAGAGCTTCTTGATGGTCATTGAGATGGCGCCTGACTTGAAAGATAGGGGTTCATCTGATCCGCCAAAGGTCCCCTCGGCAAACACAGAGTAGGTCCCGGGCTTGAGATCATACACGTCGGCCACGTCGATGACTTTGGTGAGGGATGATCCAGCAGCCAGGGACTCAAAGTGCTGGGCCTTGAGGCCTTCGTAATACAGGCTCAGCTCGATGCCCAGAAAGGGGAGCTCATCTCCTGCTGCTGATTAGATACACTCTGGTGATCCGTGGGGATTCTAACCGTTCTTGTCCACCACGGTCAACTTCTTCACCGGTCTATCGTCCAGGAGACTGCCAAGCTTGAGGAGGCTCAGTTCAGAGGCGCCGACGTTCTTGATCGTGGCTTGAATCTCGGTTGGCTTTCCAGAGGACGAGGCCTCCAGGGAAACAGCCAAGTTAGTAGACTCAGAACCTCTCTTCACTGCATGAGACTCGACACCAATGGCCAGGCAAGCAGCCGCTGCCCAAACTCGAGAAAGAAGCATAGTGTTGGAATGGCGTCAAAGATGCATAGACAAATCAATCATGATCAGGATCGACGACTAATTATATATAGAAGATCCATTGGTCGGAAATTAAATCAAGGGTATGCATGATTGAGCGGGCAGACTGCCGATAACAGCGCTACGTCCTCCCCTGGTCGACCTTATACGAGGTGGGGATACCTAACCTGTTTACGCTTTGTTCTCGTAATAGATGCCAAGCTTAATTTGGGTTTCATTGACGGTGGATAAACACGAGAAGAACCGTTCCATGCCAGTTCATGCCACCGTTGAATACGAGTCGACTATCTTCCCTTCAGTCACTCTTCATCCGCTTCGTCCACATCTTCCTGGCTCCGCAACTGGCCCAGCCCCTTGTACTTCCAATTAGACACATACGTCTCAAACGCCTGCTCCCCATGCTTCCCATTCGTCGTCGCATAGACGCCAACAACCACACCTACACGGCATCAGCAAGACTCCTCCGGCTAAAGGGTCGCACTCACCAGAATAGTACGGCACCAGGTCCGTCCCCTTGCAGTACCCAAACACACGCATATCCCGCGCCTTAGGCAACCCCCCCCTGAACTCGAAATGCGTGCTGTTGACAGCCTCGATCTGAAGCCTGAGCTTCTTGCCAACCCACTCACCCGGCATCTCTACAGACTCTGTCGGGATATCCGTTCTGCCACGATACGGGGTCTCGGAGTGCCCGCGGAAGCGGAGATGCGGCTTGACTTTTCCTTCTCTCGACCTGCTCATGACGATGCCGAGATCGAAATGCTGAGCTTGGTCCTGGAAGACGGAGACTCCAACTTCCATCTCCTCCTTGGTCAGCGAACTCCAGTCAATGTCGACGCTGTATCTGAACAGTGAATGGGCCATTCTCCGCGCGATAAACGTCTGGCCTCTGCCGAGGGAGAAGTCGGCGTCAAAGGCTGTGAGGTTGAGGACTGATGATTTCAGCGCAAGAGTGTTTGCGTGACCCTTGGGTGATACTCGGTAGTTTCTGCTCTTGGGTAGACGCAGATGCACGAGGTGAATGGGGATGGAACTGCCGGGGCGGAACGTGAACGAGTCGTCTGCTTGGTTGAGTTGACCTTGTCCGTGCTCGATATCCGACTTGACTGGCAGTTTCCATCCAGACACGGATCCAGTGACAGGAGTAAATACGGGGAATTCACCGTCTTCCCACGTCACCGGTGTGAGGACTGTTTCCCTCCCCATGGGCAGATTCCCGAAATACGGCCCAGGGTCCTCGCCATAGGAACCACCAGCTCGGACAGCCAACGCCGCAGCCCACCACTGGCCATCAGCATCTTGAAAGAGATCAGCATGTCCCACAGCCTGAAAGTAGGAACTCGTGTTATTGGCCGACGTGAGGAGAGGATTCTGAGGAGCAGGTTCATAAGGGCCCTTCAGACTGCGAGATCGTGCCATTGTGACCATGTGGTTCTCGCGAGTACCTCCCTCAGCAAGGAGAAGGTAATACCAGCCGTCGCGCTTCCATATATGAGGAGCCTCAGGTGAAGCACCACCAGTTCCGTTCCAGGGCATGATGATGTCTCCAATCTCCCCCGTCTCGAAATCCAGCGGCGCATGCATCACGCCTGGATAGTAGGCTGCAGTGTGCGCACCCGAAACCCACGTGGACCCGTCGTCGTCCCAGAACGGCGAGGGATCGAACCCGGGGAAACTAAAGTGGATGGGATCAGACCACGCGTCAGAGTCGTAGGGATCCGTCGTGGTCACGATGAAATTGTCCCATCGAGAGTCGTTCACACGGGGCAGCTGCTGGTTGACGAGCGTGGACATGAGGTAGAATGTTCCCTGGCGGTACCTCAGCGTAGGGGCGTACATGCCGCTCGTGGCTCGAGGGAGAAAGGCCAGCCCGGGGAGCTGGTCGGCGCGGCTGAAGGCGTTGGAGACATGTTTCCAGTTGACCAGGTCGCGGCTTGCGTGGATGGGGAGGCCCGGGAAGTAGAGGAAGCTGGATGTGGCGCAGAAAAAGGTGTCGTCGAGTTCGGGCACAAAGACGCAGCTGGGGTCGGGGTTGAAGCCGGACAGGATGGGGTTGTTGAACGTGGAGTTTCCCCGTGCCAAGCCCAGGATGGGCAACAGAGTCAAGCTTATCTTCATGGTTGGGATACAGATGTGTCCACTGGACGAGGACAATACTACGATTATATAGGTAGTCTACTTGATCGGCTAATGATATCCCGAGACTTGTATTTCTACATGCCATTTTAAGGGTTTTCCGACTCTTCAGTCATTGCCTAAAGCATTTCCGTTTAGCCTAATCTGAACGGCACTGGTGCTGAGAGATGCGGGGGATCGACAGTTGAATGACGCCATGTCGGAAATGCCTATTCCTTGTCATGGACGCGGTTCTCTGGCTGTCAATGTCACGATGAATGGGTATACTCACTTAAAACTCATAGTTGTCACAGCAATCTCAGAGCCAAACTCAAACTAACCTCCTCATCAACCATTATAAATAAGATACATCTATACCGACCCCAGATTCTTCGCATAGTACATTGCCCCCTCTAGCGGATTATGCGTATACGGCTCAACCTCGACAAACCCCTCCGACTCGTACAGCTTAATCGCCGCCTTCATCTTTGACAACGAATCCAACAGCGCCACATCGTACCCCCCCGCCACCGCCCGCACGAGCACCTCCCTGATCAGACCCCGGCCAACCTGCCGCCCTCTAGCCGCCGGGTACAGAAACAGCCGCTTGATCTCGCAGTATCGCTTGTCGGCAGGGTGAGATGCACGGTACTCTGGCTCGACGGTGATGGCCCGCATGGCGATGCACCCGAGGATCTCACCCGTCGAGTCATCCTGGGCGACGAGTAGTGCGCCGGATGGAGGTGCGTACTTTCCCGGGAGGCTGTCTACCTCAACGGTGTAGTCCTGGAAGGAGATGTCCTCATCGAGCCATTGCGTGTAGGCGTGGAAACATGCGGCTACAGCGGCGAGGTCGGCAGGAGTCGAAGCTCGGATTGAAACGGATGCAGCCATGGTGAAGGTGAGGACAAAGGATGTTCTTATCACTGAGACATGGCTGATAGTATAGAATCTGACTTCCGGTATCGGAGTTGAGGTTAGAGCCGGCTTTCGTCGGGTTTCTGTTAGAGATACTCAGCCCCTGTGGTAATCAATTCCATTGCTAATTTCAACTGCCGACATCCCCTGCATCAAGCTCACAGCGAGTCATGCCACGTCCGTTCTTATCGAAGTGAATCCGTTCTACCAGCTCGCTCCTTTGCTAATGATTGCCTTTCCGGGCTTAGCACGCACTGTCTTTCCCCGCGTCACAATATGTGGAGGAGATTGCCTGCATTGCATCCTGAGATAAGCCAGTGTTACTTGAGGGAACCTCTCCTCGCATCAAGAATTGACAGTCAACATTAACCATCATGGCCGACACCAAGACATCCCAGGAGGGCCACCTCCAGAAACGCTTCTCCAAGATCACCATGATTGGCATGGCCTTTGCAATCCTCAAGTATGCTGCAGCAATCCATGATACGTCCCATGCTAACGTCCAAGTACCTGGATATCCCTCGCTGGATCCCTCGGCCTCGTCATGCCGTCTGGTGGCTCTGTATCCTTCATCTACGGCTTCATCTTCTGCGTCCTCTGCAACATCTGCTTGAGCGCCAGCGTAGGCGAGCTGGCGTCCCGTTGGCCGACTGCCGGAGGGCAGTATCACTATGCGTATGCTCTCGCGACTGAGAAGTGGAAGAATCTGATGGTCAGGGCTCTGTTGACGGTGTTCCTTTTTCAACTGGACTGACAATTGTAGAGCTTTCTTGTTGGCTGGACAAACATTGCTGGCTGGCTAAGCCTCAACACGACAGCTGCATACTTTGGAGGTGCGAACCAACTCGTGAATTCCCACCCATGGCTTACATCAATAGCTCGCTTCCTTGCCGGAGCTGCAGTCACCGGCTCTGGCGGCACCTACGAGATCACCCAATGGGGAACCTACCTGATGTTTGTCGCCGTCTCCATCATCGGCGTCTTATTAAACATCTTTGGGTATCCCATCCTGAACAGGTGGAACGAGGGCGCCCGTATGTCATCTGTATCCCTGGATTGAGTCCGCTAACCTCTGTAGTGTACTGGTCCATCACCAGCGTCGTCGTCATCAGCATCGTCCTCCTCGCCACGTCGCCCAAGACAGACGCCGAGTTTGTCTTTACAAACTTTTCAAACACGACCGGCTGGAGTGACGGGACGGCCTGGATGCTTGGTCTTCTCCAGTCTGCTCTTAGTTTAATTGGGTTTGTGACCATGTCAGTCTGGTGATATTTACTTACACGTCGGCAGTTTTGATGCCGTGGCTCACATGACGGAGGAGATGCCGAGGCCTACGAGAGATGCTCCTCATGCTATGATTGCTGCTGTCCTGGTCGGCGGTGTGACGTGAGCGGCCTTTTCTGCTCAAGGATCTAGTTAACAGTCGTAGTGGCATTGTCTTTATCCTCGTCATGCTCTTCTGCTTCGTCGATGTTGAGCTCCTTCTTTCATCGCCCACTCAGAGCCCCCTCGCCGAGATGATATACCAGGCAACCGGTAGCAATGTAGCGGCTACTATCCTGAGCGTTGCCGTTGCATTGTGCTTCGTCAATGGCGCAAACGGCTGCGTCACCTCTGGGAGTCGTCTCCTTTGGGCCATGGCCCGAGACAACGGCACGCCCTGTGCAAAGTTGTATGTGCATTACATGTCGAGAGTTGAGCCTGCTGACACGCAAAGTCTTTCCCACCTCCATCCAAAGCTCAACGTTCCTGTCCGTGCCATCCTCGTCCAGGCCGTCTTCAACCTCCTCTTTGGTCTTCTGTACCTTGGTAATTCCCCATTCATACCTTTGTGATCTAGTTCTGATGCCCTTGAAGGTCCAGAGGTGGCTTTCAACGCCTACATTGCAAGCTGCACGCTCTTTCTCAACCTATCATATGCTGCTCCCGTTCTGCTGCTGCTCATCAGGGGCCGAAGTTACCTTTTATCTGATCCTCCCGAGTTTTCTCTTGGTCGCGGCTTGATGGGATACATGGTGAACTACGTCTCAGTCATCTTTGTGCTTGTCACCTCGGTGGTGAGTCCATTCCTCCGGATTCTATCATAGCTCCTTAACGTAGCCGTAGTTTTTTTGCTTCCCCCCTGCCATCCCGATCAACTTGTCGACCATGAGTAAGTGGTTCGTTATCCATACACCATCTATCTAACAGGTCTCAGACTATGTGACTGCCGTGGTTGGAATATTTCTGCTGTTTGTGGCGACGCTGTACCTGTTCAAGAGAAAGTCGTACAACGGCCCAAAGCTCGAGTCAATCCTTGGAGAGGATCTTCCCGTGGCGGATTCAACTTCTCAGGAGCTTCAAAAGTCGGCCATTTCTAGTTCTCACTCAAAGGACAAGGCATGAGGGCGACACAGCAGGAACGGTGGTGTATAAGTAGTGCTCGATACCTGTATAGATAAGAAGAATATTTAGAAGAGTGAATGCAAGTCAAATATCACCTTGGTCCATTTATCGTGATATCCCGAATCAGTAACCAACCCTCGTTAAGTTTAGAGCAATGCCTTGGTCGCCCTTAATAAAATTCATCCAGTTTCATCTCTCTCACATGCAACTTCTCAGAACGGCAAAGGGAGACAGCGTCAAAGGCACGAAATTATGCACTATTTAACCCCATCCTCAGCCTACCATCTTTATATCAAATCCTAGCTTTCAAATACCCATAATGCCAGTCCTTCCTCCTCAAGTCCTCCCTAATCTTGTAATTCTCCTCCGCAACCTCCACCGTCCGCATATCCACATCCAACACACGCATCCCCTCCTCGCCATCAGCAAAACTCCCAGGCACCCTCCCCACGATAGGCAGCACCACCTGGCTGCAGCCGAAGAAGCCCTCCTCCGCAGGCCCCCCCACATTGCAGTAGATGACCGCCGCCGTGCTCTCAAAGGCGCGCGTGACAAGCGTAGACTGCACAAACATCTTTTCGCAGTCGGGATTATACGCCAGCCCTTCTGTGCACATGTCCAACGACGTCCAGTACGAGGGAATGATGATGATCTTGGCGCCAGCCAGGACGAGCTGACGAAAGGCTTCAGGGAAGGCGAGATCCCAGCATACCAGGATGCCGACTGGTCCCAACGGGGTGTTTATCACCTCGTGGGGATTCGGTGCGTGTCCCTCCCGGTGAGCATAGTCGATAAACGATGTGAGTGTTTTTCGTTCGGGAATCCAGAGGTTGGTCTTTGTATATGTGCCGAGCAATTTTCCGTCGTGGTCGATAAAGTCAGAGGTGTTGAGGAGGACTGGCCTGGACTCCCCTGGTGCCTGGGAGACGATCGTGCCAGCGCAGATGTTGATATGGAGCTCGGCAGCTAGGTCCTGGTATCGTTTCCGAAAGTCTTGGGCTTTTTCTGGTGTCAGGGCGAAGGAGGGCTCTTCCGGTACCCATCCTGTCAAGTGGTATTCTGGTAGGACTGCTAAAGACGCTCCTTGGGCTGCGGCGAGGCGAATCTGCTCTGCGGCAGAGGCATAGTTGTGCTCAGAATCAAGGGGCTGCATGGTATTAGCAATGTCTATACACTTGCCCATGAAACGCACCTTTGGCCTCGTCTGGATGACGGCAACCTTGAACGAGGAAGTCGACTCCATGGTGTCGGCAAGAGAAAGTCAAGATAACGAAATCTCTCAAGATTGGACCTGGAACTGATATTCCGATAGCTGTCGTAGCAATGAGGGTATTGTTGTAGTTTCCTTGCTTTATGATAACAGCGGACCCCTCTTTGGTATTGATACCCTTCGCTTTTAATATCCTGATTAGGAATCCGGTGGGTCTGATCTCGGAGCCGGCCGGTTCGGCCACACCGTGGAAATATCGCATCGCGTCTAATAGTTAGACACGGATTAATCCGGAAACATGACTAATTGACGATTGTGGCATTATCTTCTTGTTCAAGGCCGGTATTGATCTTGGATTAGATTCCGGACTTCTCCGAGTCACCCGTCGCTGTAGGGTAGTCATGTCAGGGCAAAGCTGAATCTCTCAAAGGTTGTCCGGGAAAGTTCATGGAACGAGCAGGCTATCCATATTCATAACCTCTTCGTCTAATTAAGAGAATTTCATTCAACGAGATTCCCTTACCTTGCTATCAATGGCCCCGGTAAACTCCGTTCTTCTCCTCCATCACGTGAGACCCTTCAAAACCCAACCCCACTTCCACCGCTCCTCGCTTGCTCTGCTCCACTCACCTCAGTGACCTCACTGACCGATTCGACCAGAGTCTCAATGTTCCCACCAGCCCGCAAGAATATCACCCGCTCGCGCAACGGATGCGCAGTATGCAAGTCCAAACGTGTATGCCACCTGTCTAGTCCTGCGGCACGTAGCTAACGCTGTCTTCCGCTCAAATGTGACGAGGCCCGGCCCAGCTGCTCGCGATGCGAGAGACTGGGGATTCCGTGCCCAGGCTACCAAAAGCCCCTGAGATGGACCGCCACGTCGACGTCCCCAAGGGAAAAGGCGAATACTCCTGGTAGTCAGTACTCTGGGGTCTCTCAGACTACGGAATCTCCAGCTGCACAGCAACCGGTCTCCGCTCAGCCCGTCACTGACCTGTATGCGTCCGAGTTTCTGGACCAGTTCTCGGACATGATCGATGCCGGGCTTGGCAGCTACGAAAGCGTGGAGTCTCCTTTTGTATTTGGAGAGCCGACGCCGCAGCAGCAGATAGAACCCAACGAAGATGAACTGTGGCCAAATACCCTCCTGGCCGTCTCAGCTTCAAACCGCCTACAGACTCCAGGCCCCCGTAACGAGATGCCACTGGCGCAAACCCTCCAGGACCATACGTCGACGCTGGTGGAGTACTACTTCAAGGAGGTGTGCGGCATGATGTCCTGCTACGACAGCCAGATGAATCCCTACAGAACGACAATCTCCAACATATGGTCCGGCTCGCCATCGCTCTACTACACCACGCAGAGCATGGCCGCCGCATGCCTATCCGAGGTGTCGCCCAGTCTCTCCTCGGTGGGCCGCCAACTCAGAGACCAGGCCATGATCTGCCTATCAAGAGAAGCGCGGGCATCTCACATGGAGACGTCTTCCCTGCTGGCACTGGTCATGCTAGGGATGAGCCTCTCGTGGCACGACCCCAGCAGTGTCGGCCAGGCAGAGTTTGAAGTCCTCGCTAGAATAGTGTTGTCTTCTGATACGGACAACGTCCCTCTGGCTGATAAGCAGAGACGCTTCTTCTTCTACAACTCTCTCATCTACTGGCAGATGCTACTGGCGTTTGTCACTGACCGAGAACCAGATATCCAGCACCTGAGGAATTCACAACAACAGCCAACGCATATCAACGGCCTCGAACTCGGAGAATCTCGTCTGCCGCACCCACAGACGGGAATCGGCATCGACGTACAGAAACTCGTCGCCAAGGTCGGATCCCTCGTTCGAAAGGAGCGCAAGAGGATCCGTTCACGCCGATTCGCATCGAGACATGACATCGAGCAGGCCAGGGAAGCCATCCTCGCTGCTGAGAAGCTCCACGCAGAGCTCTGCGCCGTAGAGTTACCCCGGGAGAGCGCGATTGTTGATTCGGGCGATGACATGACCCCCGCGACTCATCTGCTCAAGATTGCAGAAGCATATCGATGCACAGGGTTGCTTCAGCTGTACCGCAATTTCCCTGATCTCCTGTCGCCGTACATGGACTCGACAAGCCAAGTCCTCCATGTGAATGCAGCCACCGATGATACCTATTCCCCAGAAGACACTTGGCTGACTTGTCTGGCACTGCATATCCTCGACCTGGTGCAGAACATACCCTTGTCGTCACGGAGTCGGTCCATCCAGCCGTTGCTCCTCGTCAGCATCTGCAGTGAGCTGTGTCTCGGCCGCTACCGCTCTCTCGCCCCCTTGCAGAATGCACCCGTGGAGAGCATCGCGTCCAGCCTGCGGTTCAAGGCGCCCTTTACGGACCTGGACATTCTGCATGCGAGGAGGGCCATCACGTCTCGTCTGTCGGCGTTTGAGAACATCTTGGCGGCCAAGCCTATACGGCGGATGCTGCTGTTGGTGAAGGAGACGTGGGCCTGGATGGAAGAGAGGCAGCAGGTGTACTGGATGGATGTCATGATGGAGAAGGGATACGAGACTCTGATGGGCTGAGGTGCTGTATTGAGGTTGACAAAGGAAACAAGTGAGAGGTCCGATGACGGCGTCACGGCCGTTGGCAATTCCAGACCCTCTTTGCGCCATCCAATCCCCGCATTTAAAGCCGTTCCTCTCAATCACGTCGATTTACAACATGGCATGTTGACAAGGCTCCGCTCTTTGAAGTGCAACTCCACTGGTAAAACTCTGCTGAAAGCTCTTCTTGTAACTATCGTGATTCATTCCTGGACCTGTCTGCCTACCACTATGAGCACCCGCGTCATCGAGACTGGGCCGTCACCGGCTGATGGCTCTCCCCTAGAGAAACAAGCCAGAGTGAACCTCTCCGACTCACCGGATTCCACCGAGGTAGACTGTGATGGACCTGATCACCCAGAACAGCCGGTGAACTGGCCAAAAGCAAAGAAATGGAGAGTCACGTTGACTGTCTCAATGCTCTCTTTCATGACGTTAGTTTCCGACATTACCAGCCTTACATCTCTAACGCCTCTAGGCCATTCGCATCATCCATGCTTGCACCGTCGATCGACGAAATCATGCTCGAGATGAAGACGACAAACCGTGACGTCGGATCCTTTGCCGTCTCCGTCTACCTTTTAGGTTATGCATTCGGACCGCTGATCATAGGCCCCTGCAGCGAGCTCTACGGCAGATTGATAGTCTACCACGTCTGTACCGGCCTCTTCCTCATACTCACTCTTGGATGCGCCATGGCAACCAGCATGCCCATGCTCATTGTGTTTCGCTTCCTCACCGGCACAGTTGGGGCATGTGCCTTTACGGTAGGGCCCAGCACCATCGGGGACGTCTTTAAGCAAGAGGAGCGTGGTCGAGCCATGGCTGTGATGAATCTGCCCGTTCTGCTGGGGCCCTGCATCGGACCAGCAGTCGGGGCATATGTTTCCAGGGCGGCGGGTTGGAGATGGGACTTTTGGCTGATCATGATCATGGTAATTTCCGTCTCAATAAACACGTAATTATCTAACGGAATAGGCTGGTGTTGCCCTCGTCGTCAGTCTTGTTTCCCTGAGAGAAACACACCCACCTACGATACTCAAGCGGAAATCAACCGCCTTCCCACAAGAACCAGCGAGATTGATCACCAGCAGCATCATACGCCCCGTCAAGATGCTCACAACGTCTCCCCTCATCATCAGCCTCTCGCTGCTATCAGCCGTGGCATACGGCATCCTGTACCTCATGTTCACCACCATCACCGACGTTTTCCAGACGCGTTACGGAATCGTCACCAACGTCGGCCTGGTCTATTTCGGGATCGGAGTCGGCCAGATTGTAGGCGTGTGCGTCTTTGGCAGCATATCCGACGCTGTGGTCAAGAAGCTCGCCAAGGGAGGAGAAATGAAACCCGAGTACCGACTTCCGCCCATGGTCCCCGCGGCAGCCATGGTGCCCCTCGGTCTGCTCATCTACGGATGGGCGGCGCAGTACCGTGTTCACTGGTTTGTGCCTCTCCTTGGTACATTCTTCATTGGGGTAGGCGTCATCACCATCTTCATCCCCGTGGCGGCGTACCTAGTCGATGCGTTCCCCGCGCACGCTGCCAGCGCGACGGCCGCGACGACGGTGCTCCGGAGCATTGGCGGTGCTCTGCTGCCTCTGGCGGGCCCGAGGATGTATGCGGTGCTTGATCAGGGCTGGGGGAATACGTTGCTCGCGGGGATCGCGCTGGCGATGATGGCCATGATCTGGTTCACCATCAAGTATGGCGAGAGGCTGAGGACTCATCCCAGGTATCAGATATATATGTGAGCGTTGGGCCGAATAGGGAGACGCATGTCGGTCCAGACGCGTAGGGCTGTCGTTTCAGGGATATGAAGTGTTTTTCATAAACAATGAGTGCAACTTGGGCCCATGATTACAAGAGAATGACGATGAGCAGCCGAAGTTTGTCGGCATGGTCCGTGAGATGATTGATTAGGACTCGAGGACATTTCCTCATGGAATCGAGTCAGTCTTGGCCGGTTGCAGTCTCTTATCATGATTCGAATACTGACCCGAATCCGAAACTCTGATAGTCCACCTGCAGATCTGAATGGCTGGACGCTGATAGATGAGCCTACTGTACGTCGAAGCTGCATTGCTGGTGGTTTAATTGCCATGTGTCTGTCTGGTGGTCGGACCCTGGCCTCGCGTCTCAGGTCTAAACCCGCGGCACTCATCAGCCAGCCGCGGCACGCTCAACTGCCGAATCCCCAGCCAGACTTTCGTGGCTGTCGCGTGGTTGTCAGGCCCCAATTACCGGGCGATCCCAACAGGACACTTCGCCTAGGGGATCTTTGCGGTTTAATCTCCGCCATGCATACCTGGATAAGTGCAGTCGCGTCCTGCATCCTCTGCAGCAGGCATAATGAATAGAGACCTTAAAGATAACAGCCAGCAAAAGGGACCCGAGCTGAGACCCCTGACTCGTCAGAACCGAAAACCAGGGTCCATCTCGTCAATCGGGTCGATCAAGGCGCATGGGCAGCAGAGAGAAGCAAAGAGTCGTGGCAATGCAGAGCAGCCTCCAAGACGATGCGATAGAGAGTTCTGCATTATATAAGGCACCCAGGGCTGACGCTTGCCAACCTCCTGGCGCAGTGCTCAGGGCTACCCGTTCTCGGCCGACTGACCCCTGGGCTATTTGCCGGCAGATGGCCGGGACTGTCACCATCCATCGTTGATTGAGCAAGTTCCCAGCGGAATCGCCAACTACCGTACGGATACCGCTCCGAAACAGAGTCAGTTTTCCGCTCGTTCCGGATCTCCAGCCGAGAAATCTGCTATTGATCTACGATTGGAAGGACCCCGGAAAAGCTAAAGCTCACGGGGAGGCCTCATCTGATCCCGGCCTCGGCAGCGATGAGGCTCATCATCTAGTGTTGCGGAAAAGGCAGTGAATCTGTCATGATCTGGGGCTGTGAACTGACCAGAAACTCATGGATGGACCCCGTCTGGAAGAGATAGCGATCAGGGCCCATCTTTGGCAGTCGAGTCCCGACTTTTTATCTCACACCGTAGCCGACGCCACGAGGCAGGGTAGCCCAGGCGGGATCCAGCGGCCGAGTCATGCCCTCGCAGCGCACATTGCCCAATAGACACAGCCGTGTACCTCACCGTATCAGCGACAGGGGAGCCCTTTAAGCTTTCCCCCAGGTTCTGGAGTGCCACCGCTTCAGGTGCTGGGACCGGCCGTGTCCCCGTGACACCCCTTGCCGCCCAAGCCGAGCCGATAAACCAAAGGGTTTCCCCACCAGTGCCTGGGCATATGGAGTCCTGGCCTCTTCTCTTCTCACCACATCTCGACTGTCTAGGAAGGACCCGCATCCACCAGAAACCCTCTCCTCCCATGGGGGCCGGCACCTGTAAGCTGCAGTCTCGACCATGGCTGGGCTACAGGAGAACATCTATGTGTCTACGGCCGTCACCTGGGTGGCTGCGTCTGTCGCGCTCATGATGCGTGGCATCGCACGGCGCATGACCAAGATGAGTTGGTGGTATGACGACTACTTTTGCGTGCTGGCGTTTGTGAGTTGACCATACAAAGTCACAAACTCCAGTCTTGCTTACGGAACTAGCTGTTTGCCTGTGGCTACACTGCCACGATCCTTGACTGTAAACACCAAGAACCTGCAGCCCTTTCAGCATTGACTAATGGCAACAGGGACCATGAACTGGTCGCTTGGCCAGTACATGCCTGACTCGCTCGACGACGACACCAGGGACGAGATCCTCTACCACTCGAGGCTCCTCGGCTTCTTCAACTCGCTCACATACGCCTTCTCGATCGCGTGCTCCAAGCTCGCCATCCTGTTCCTCTACTGGCGCATCTTCAAGTTCTCTGCCATCCGGATCCCGATCCAGGTGCTGATCGTCCTGTCGGTCATGTGGATCATCCTGCGGACCTTCATGGTCATCTTTCGCTGCATACCGGTGCAGTTCTACTGGGATAAGAGCATCGAAGGGAGCTGCAAGATCGAGGATACCGAATTCTTCTTCAGCACCGTCTTTACTCACTTCCTCATGGACATTATCATCCTGATATTGCCTGTTCTTGAGGTTTCCAAGCTGCGTCTACCGCTTGGACAGAAGCTAGCTGTCACTGGTCTCTTTATTCTCGGCTCAATGTGAGTCCTCCCTCAGATTTGCTGATTGAGATAGCTGACGAGGTCAGTGTTTGTCTGGCATCGATATTTGCTCTCATCGAGGCGATTCGGTACAACCCAAAGTCGACGCAGATTCCGCACGATTACGCTCTCTATTGTATATGGGGGTCTGTTGAAATCAACATTGCCGTCGTTTCTTGTATGAACCTGTTCTCTCATTGAGGTCTTTACTGACCCCCTCAGCTTGCTTCCCTCTACTCCGTCCTATATTCCGCCACATTCTACCCGCGCGATTCCTCAGCTCCAACAACAGCAGCGAACCCATCAGCGGACCCATCAGCGCGCCGAGTCATGGCATCCGGCTGACTACCCTGACGAGGTCGAACAAGGACAAGGAGACGGACGAATCGAGCTCGGTGCGTCGGCTGGCGGATCCGGAACGCGGTTCAATGCCGGACTTTCACCCGGTGTATTTGCCAAACCCAGAGGGCATCCGGACGGTGCTGTAGACAGAACTCGGCGGGGGAACCTACGTTGGTAATGATGGTGCTTGAGGTGGAGACAGAATACCCGAGGAGGAGTTGGCGGCCGTGGCTTGGAAGTGTACGAATATTCGGCTACGTGTTAACCTGACCGGAGTTATTGGAGTGTCATCCTAGACAGCGGATTAGAAAAGTCTTTGGCGGTCACGTAGCTATACCCAACGAGGCATTCTCTTTGGCTCTACTTGGAGTCTGGCAATTACAGGTATCTTAGTGTCTGTATATAATACTAAAAGGCACGGTACTGGCCTTGACGACGATGAGGACCTAAAATAGATATCACGACTAGAGTAATTCGACTCCCAGGCTGCATATCCCTGGCCGAAGATCCGGGATCTGCTCCGTGGTCCGCGTGGTTTCCCCGGCTGTATTTCCATCAAGCAGAGCCGGGATATGGCTATCCTGGCAGTGACAAGTGGACACAACCATGAGTCTGAGCCGAGTCCAGCTCGCAGAGTCTGACAAGCCCCTCGCTTTCAGAACCATGTGAAGCGTCTGGAACGCTAGGGAACCGTCCGAGAAAGACCCATGAGGCACGACATTGCCAAGCACTACTTGAAATGGGGGTCGATAAGACGCAGGCTTCTCTTGACGGCACGGTTGAGTTCACTAGCGTTACTTTACTTTAAGGTCTCTTGCTGCAGATGCTAGCGTTTACACGGTGTTGTTGGATGAGCTGAGCCTGGATAGGACTGCGAATCAACAGCGGGAACGAAAATATAAAGAGAAGCGCAACTGGAAAAGTCAAGCCTATCTTATATTAGACGTGGAATAGATACGCTCCAGAGACCCCACGAGCCAACTACATATCACAAATTCTCCATCCCTCCATACCTGAACGCGCAAGCTACACCCTTGGTATCATCCAGGCCCCAAGACGGATCTCCAACCTCACATGATAACGACATGCTCGTCCCTGGTCGCCTCCATTCCCACCGGCGTGGTCGACTGGCCAGTCCAGACAGGCGCATACTCCGTCTCGGCAGCCGCCTTTGCCAAGAGTCTCTCCCTGTCAGTAATGCCAATCCTTCGGCGGTTCATGGTCTTGGCTGCTTTAATGTCGATGAATATCATGGCAATTGTGCTTAGACTGCGTAGACACCGTCAGTTGCCTTGATGAGCCACGTCAGGGAATACTCACAGGCCGGTAGCACCCGCAACCAACAGAGTCTTGTAGAGGCTGCACACCAGGATTCCTCGACCATTTCCCCAGCGACTGGCGGTACATGGCATCGTGATGGTAGGCTCTATGGCATCGATCAGAAGACCGTAGCCAGCCGCCCAGAGAGCTGCAAGAACTGCATTGACGACAGCGCTAGTCTTGGGCACCGGAGAGCGAAAGACGATCCAAAGGCCCATGGCGAGGTTAGACACAAGAGTTGCCATGGCCGATCCTTGGAGCTGTCGAAGAGTCAACGCATGTCGAGTTAGGGGTGCTTGACTTACAAAGAAGAACATCCACGGGACTCTGACGTGCTCCTTGTACAGGTGGGCGATGAAGAAGAACATGACTCCGGCGACAACGCATGACGAAGTGACCTGGAAGGCTTTGGCGATGAAGAAGGGAATGCGGGGGTACGGGAACGGCCGTTCTGAGCGAGGCATCTTGACGTCTCATGTGGTTTGGGTCGACAAGGTCAGGACACTGAGGGTAATATACCCGACGACAAAAATGCCTTGAGAAGACGGCAGACCACCATCCTTTCTAACCACCGCACGTGCCTACTCTCTCCGCAACCAGCCGGAGAGATGGCGGTGGCGGCGTGCTAGGACGTCCAGCAGCCAACGACAAAAGAGGACGTGTGCAACTATTTCCAACCTAGCCGCATGCCAGTGCACCAAGCCCAGCGGTCCAGACCCAAGCCCGACGGGGAGAAGAGACGACCACATTGGGTCACGGACGAGTTAGTCGAGGTGCCGGGTCTAGAAATTCAAGCTAAGAAACAACCATAACCTCACGCGGCGCTCCTCACATTTCAGCTGGTGGGGGCTTGGCTCAGCCCTACCGGGGACTGGACAGGCAAAAACAGCCTTGGCGTAGATGAGGAAAGGCGGAACGGGGCGTCCTCAGATGACCAGAGGGACCCTAATTTAGCAAGCTACCGGATGTTGGTGCCGTATGGTCAAGGCAGGGTATATAACCATTCATCCCAGTCGACAAGACCCTCACGTTGATCTGCAGCTCGTGAATGACCATGGCTAAACTCGATTCACTGGTCGTCGTCATCCTCTCCTTGGCCTCCTGGTGCCAGGCCGCTACCAACAGCACCTACCGCACGCCCTACAATGTCACCGGCTTGGGCAACAACCTGACCACCATCGACATCGAGTACCAGGTCTGGACGGGATGCGGCTCCCCGGATAACCTAACGACTGTGCGTGAACGCGTCTCGTACGCCGCGTACAATGGCCTTGCCATTATCGGCGGGGACATCGTCTACGGGACCGAGGCGCGGATTCTCGCCGACAGAGTCACCGACAATCCGAGCAAGCGCGCCCTCTCGATACGTGCCCCGGGCAGAAAGTGGCCCAACGCCGTCATTCCGTACTCTCGCACCAAGACCGTCTACCCTTGGCTGACGAGCGCCGAGGAGACGAGGCGGATGGATATGTTTGTGGCTGCTGCAAAGGTCTGGACGGACCGTCTGCCGTGGCTGCAGATCAAGGAGGATCTGAGCTCGTACAATGAAGTGGCCATCACCGTTCCTGATCGAGTCACTATTGTTTTTGCCGATAGCGGAACATCCTCGTCTCCCCATGGTCGGGCGCTGTCACAGGACGAGAGTTTTCTTACACTGGGAACTCCTGATCTGGGCGTGTACGTCCACGAACTCGGCCACTGTGAGTCTTACCTTTCTAGCAGTGGTTCATTTGCTAATTGTGAAGCCCTCGGACTTATTCACGAACACAGACGTCCTGACAGACCAAACTACTTCACTCTAGACTGCGCAGCCCTCATCAACGACGACGACGGCACCCCTCCCGTCTGTACAGATCCATGCATGGGCTGGGGCTGTGAATTTGTGCCGGCAACCAACCCAACGACGAGGAACTTTGAAGGTCCGTACGACACAAACTCGATCATGCACTACTGGGAGCGCACAGCAGCAAAGGACTTCTCTTCGCAGCCCCTGACTGGCGTGAACCCCCGCGTCGTCGTCGGCAAGAGCGGCAAGCCCTCCCTCATGGACCTGATCCGCGTGTGCGAGCTGTACTCTGACCAGTGTCTCGGCCGCGGCATCTGCGGCGACGGCATCTACTCGCCTGCCAACGGGGAGGAATGCGATCCCGGCTGCGGGGGTGTCAGCACGACATGCACTGAAGACTGCAAGTTGATACCTATCTGTGGGAACAACATCAAGGAGAAGGACGAGGAGTGCGATGACGGTCCATCGGGGAGTGCCACCTGCACCGCAAGCTGCAAGATCAAACCTGTCTGCGGGAACAACAAGCTAGAAGAAGGCGAGGAGTGCGACGACGGTCCGTCGGGGAGTGCTACTTGCACTGCAGACTGCAAGAAGATCGAGTGCATAAAGACGTGCGATCCGGACCCGAGGTTCAACAAGTGCGACATCACCACTAGCTGCACAAAGGTCGAGGGCGGCACAGCAGCCAGCGCGGGAAAACACTACTGCGCCTGTCAGGGAGGGTTCCGGGCTCCGTTGGGGGAGCCGCAGATGAGGCTGCCGTGGTTTGCGCCTATATCGCAGGAGGGGCGTGTCTTTGTGGAGCCGGGGCAGGCGTGTAATCTCATGTGTAATGCGTGGACGCTGGGGAAGGATGGGTGCAAGGAGGTCAAGGAGGAGAAGGCGTGCTATTAGGCTTAGGGGCTTTTAACAATACCCATGTTGGCTGTTTTCTTTATCTCGTGTTTATCCCTGGACTACCCTGTCTTATAATTCTCGGGTTATATGTGCCTGTTGAACATGACTTGGGTCTTGACCAAAGATGAGTTCTTGGCCAACTTGCAAGGATGTGAGATGGGGCAGTCAATAATCCCGCAGACATCACCCGCTGTGGGCCGACTCCTACGGCCCCCAATGTCACGCACATCTTCTGGCTCATCAGGCTGACATCTCTTCTCTCTCGACTCTCACGCCCCGCTCCTCAAACTCGAGGAATATGGACCCAGTCGAGGCTAAAGCAGCGGAAATGCCTTCAGACATGGACCCGGCAGAACAGTGGGACGTGCTCACTTGGGAACTGAACGCCAAGTTCGAAGCGACCAAGGACGCCGGTGTCCTCGAGGAAGCCATCCAGGCAGCAAGGAAAGCCGTCGATGCAACGCCCAAGAGCAGATACTCCGACTGGCACAAGCGCTCCATCTACCTTGGATATCTGGTCCACGACAAGTTCCAGCTCTCACACGACATGGCTGTGCTCGACGAGTCTATTGACGCCGTCAAGCAGGGTGTCGACGCATTGCCGGCTGATGACACGGAAGCGCTTATACAGGCCCTGAAAGCCCTTCGCGCACGGTTGAGCGACAAGTCTGGCATAACACTGCACATGGACGACATCGAAAATGCCATCCAAGTCACAGCTCGGGCGATGGATATCACGCCACTGGACCATGAAGCGCGGCTAAACCAACTGGGAGACATGTCATCTCTGCTCGGCGCCAAATACCTACAGACAGGAGCGCAGGAAGACCTCGAGCAAGCTATCCGTCTAGGCATGGAGGCAGTAGACTCTGCACCAGACGATAACCAAGAAAAGGCCTGCTGGATGCAACACGTTGGGGGTCTGTTAGGCCAAAGATCCCTGAGAACAGGAAATGCGGATGATCTCCATCGAGGCATCCAACTTGCCGCTCAGGCTGTTGAACTCTCCCCTGCCCAGGACATCGACAGAGGGTCCTGTCTGATGACTCTCGGAGTACTCCTCGTGAACAGGTTCGCCATCACGTCAGCCCTTGCAGACCTCAACGAGGGAATCTCGGCCACGAGAGAAGCCGTCGAAATGCCCAGCGCCAACGACACGATCCGGTCCATCAGGCTGGGGAATCTAGCAGTGCAGCTGCAGCAGAGATTTGTCAGGACAAGGTCACTAGCAGACATGGATGAATCGACCAATCTCTCGGCACAGGCACTCGACATATTGCCAGAGGGTCACCCAGATAGGGCACGGCACCAACACGATCTCGGCATCAAACTTGCTCGGAAATGGTCCGTCAACAATGACATGGCCGATCTGGATGCCGGCATCAAGTTCCTGAGGCTTGCGGTCGAAGCAACTCCAGAAGGACACCCCAACCGCGCCAGCTACCTCCAGAGTCTAGCCAGCGGCCTTGTTCAGAAAGGTACAGAGACTCAGAGGGTTACCGACGTGGAGGAGTGGATGGCCGCCACGAGAGAAGCCATCGATGCCACGCCAGAGGGCCACCCCGACAGAGGGGAACTTTTGTACAACCTCGGCGTCGGACACTTGACGGCGTACTTGGCCAATGGGGAGATGGTCGGCATGGAGCCAGTCGACTGCTTCGAGGCCGCCCTGCAGCAGACCAATGCTTCTACTCTGCACCGCGTCCAGGCGTGCATGTCGATGCTGCAGATCTGTCCGGACTTTGAGAGAAGTTTCGAGGCCGCCAAGACCGTCATGGGACTCATCCCGCGACTTACACCACGGTCTCTCGACAATGACGATAGGCAGAATTCTCTAGGGGAAATAGCTGGCTTGGCTTCAGACGCGGCGGCCGTGGCGATACAGGCTGACAAGGGGGTTCAAGTCGCTGTGGATCTTCTAGAGCAAGGCCAGGGTTTACTTGGGGCTTCTCTGGAAGAGATCCAGACTGATGTTCTGGATCTGCGAAAGTCGCACTCGGATCTTGCTGATGATTTTGAGCGTCTCCGAGACGAACTCGGTGGACCTAGTACCCAGCAAGTTGAAGAAGCCCCTATTCAAGGTGCGGCTAGAGCGAGGGAGAACCAGGCACTGCGACGGTACGATGCAGGAAGAGAGTTTGATGACCTCGTTGAGAGGATCCGCAAACTACCCGACTTTGAGAACTTCCTAAGGGCGCCAGGACTGGAGGCGATGAACGACATTGCAGAAAAGGGACCTATTGTCATGGTCAATGTCAGCATCATCTGCTGTGATGCCTTCATCATCCGGTGGGACAGCATCGAGAGCGTTCCCCTGCCTGACCTGTCTAGATCAGCAGTCGAAGCGAGGGTTTTAAAAGGCGATCGTGGTAGCCCGGAAGTGCTCGAATGGCTATGGGATGTTATTACAAAACCTGTTCTGGACGCTCTCGGTTTCACGGACCGTCCTCTAGACGACGAATGGCCTCATATATGGTGGATTCCCACTGGTTTTCTACGCCAGTTTCCTCTCCACGCAGCAGGCCATCACAGACGACGGACTTCCGAAACCGTCATCGACAGAGCCATGTCCTCGTACGGGTCTTCACTAAAGGCCATCATGAACGCACGCAAGCGACAGCCATCACACAGAAACTCACCCAAGGCCGTCCTCGTCGCCATGGAAAACACCCCGGCGCGTACACGCCTCCCATTCGTCACGCAAGAGATCGCAGCTGTAAAGAACCTATGCTCGTCCATGGGTCTTGACCCCGTTGAGCCGTACCGCATGAAGGACGAGGTCACAGAGGAGCTGCAGAGCTGCAACGTGTTTCACTTTGCGGGCCACGGATTCACGGATCAGCAGGACCCCATGAAGAGTTACTTGTGTCTGCAGGATTTCAGGGCTGCGCCGCTGCGAGTGGCGGACATGCTTGACTTGAATCTGAAGGAAAATCCGCCCTTTCTGGCGTACCTGTCTGCGTGTGGAACAGGGCAGGTCCAGGAGGAGAGGTTCATGGACGAGAGCATACATCTCGTGAGTGCGTGTCAACTTGCGGGATTCCGTCATGTTATTGGGACCCTGTGGGAAGTCAATGATGAAATATGCGTAGATGTTGCGAGAGTGGCTTATCAGGGCATGAGGGATGGCCTCATGACGGATGATTCAGCCTGTAGGGGTCTACATATTGCGAGCACGAGACTCCGAGACCGGTGGCTGGATGAGCTTGAGACCAGAGGTAGACGACGAGGCGACGACAGGGGTGGAAGTGAGCCAAAGGCTCGTCTTTGTTATAAGAGCAAGTGGGTCAGGGAACGGGATGGGTTCGAGGTCAGATGGGTGAGGAGGTCGGCGAGGTTTGCAAGGGCTGGGAACAAGTGGGTCAAGATGGGAAGGTCTAGGGCGACGACTCGGGGAGACAGAGACCCTCGGAATGCTATTCTGCTGAGACACAGGACGCAGACTCAACCAAGATGGGTTCCTTTTGTTCATTACGGAGTATAGCATCTACTACTCTTCTACCACTCCAACCCCCCTAGTCCTGCGAGAGATACTATCATAAAGCCCATCTAAGCGCCGCCCTCGGCAAGACGTCGAAGAACCTCATCCTCACTAGGGTAGTCATCACCCTTGATGGCCTCAAATGCCGGGAGAAGCACTGCCTCGTCAATCTCCTTGTACTTTCCCTTTTGCACATGAATCAGGTGTCCATTCCGGGAAGAGTCCGCCATGAGGAGCGCCGCACCACGAGCAACCACCGACGCCGGCTGCACCTCGACGTTGATGGATTCGAGCAGGCTTCTCAGTGCCGGGAGTACATTGCTGTCTGTCCAGCTGGGAGCGAGGCTGTTGACTCGGATAGGGAGTTTGGCTGATTCAATGAGCGGGATGAGACCTCTAGCGAAGCCGAGTACGCCGTGCTTTGCGGTGCCTAACGGAATCAGTACATAATTCTAGAGAAACCCTTGCAACTCACCGTAGTCGGCAGCACGCAGGCGCTGCATACTGGTCGTGGAGCAGTTGATGACGATGCTCCCGCCCTCGGGCTGCTGTCGCAAGTAGTAGATCGCCAGTGTAGCTGTATTCATGACACCCTTGAGACTAATGTCCAAGAGGAATGTCGACGGCTCCTTGAGATCTCCGTTGTGGTCCACCTCTGTCGACAGGTAGTCGGTGCGAGGGCCAACGCCAGCATTTGCAAAGACGTGGTCGACCCGGCCGTACACTTCCTTTGTCTTTTTGAACAGCGCCACGAGGTCAGCCCAGACGGCGACGTTTGTCTTGACGAATGTGAAGGAACCGGAGGGTTCCTGGGCGGGAGGGTTGAGATCGGCGCTGACGACCGAGGCGCCCAGAGAGAGGAGGGTGTCGACAGTGGAGAGGCCGATGCCCGATGATCCTCCTAATTCAAGTTAGATGACGAATTCCTGCCGGATCCGAGAAACATACCCGTCACGATGACAACCTTGCCTTCAAGGCCGACAAGGTCTTTGTCTTGGATGGTGAATTCGGACATGGTTATGCAGCAGAGGTTGGAGAAGGAACTAGCTAAGAAAAAGGTGTGTATCGAGCTTAAAAGGATCTCGACCTGCATCGTCTTGTTTGGAGCTGTTGAAAATCACCATCCCGGGATATCCCTGGGACCACCTGATGTGCAGCACCGTGATTGGACAAGGTAGTTGCTCGGGTTTCGGTTGAAACTTTGACGCACAGGGGCTATGGTTCCTCGCAGACCCGCTCTGATGGTTGGCGCTAGACCGGGAATCGTTCCTGAATGCTGCACATCGAATCCGTCAGACCTGATCAAGACCTCTCAGCTCTTGGACGAGGTAGCATTGTATCTTCCTGGAGCTGCAGGGAGGGATGCAGATCCAAATGGTCCAGGATCGAGACCCTGGAATGGGTCGACCTAGACCGTACGAGCCTCACTTGCAATCCTGGTGTGTACACTCGGGATTAGGATTCTATCACTTGATCTTTGCTTGTTTCCCCTGCCGCGAATCCTCGGATGCAACCTCTTCACACCGCAGACTGTCCGACCCACAGCACGCCCTGATGGATCCTTCAGTAATGAAGTCAGGAGATATCTGCCGTCCATCCATAACCCCCAGAAATCTCTGCAATCTAAAACAGCTACAACCAACGCCAACCAACACCAACAGACGCTCCATCTTGCAACCAACTCTCTCTTTCCACCTGCAGCATGGCCCCTGTGGCCGGTGAAGGCGTTACACTCCTCTACGTCACGATTGTGCTTCTGGCGCTCTGCTGGGTGACTGTCATTGCGCGGATCGGCACGCGGAAATGGATAAAGAACATTGGCTTGGATGACTACCTCATGTGCGGGGGTCTCGTAAGTGCAGACACGAATATCCTCAAAGAATCCACTAACGATGATAGATTCTCTACACTGTGACGGGGTGTCTAGTCATTGTGTGCTGCTTCCATGGCGCGGGACAAAAGTCGGCCGTTCTCGACCCAGGTGATATCATGAAGGGAACCAAGGTGAGCTTGACCCAGGAACTGGGAACAAACCGTTGACTGTCAAAGCTCTTCTTCGTCGCCCAATTCTTCTACTCGGCCTGCACCGTCCCCATCAAGACCAGCATCTGTGTGGCCCTCCTCCGGATCGCCGCCTCCAGACACAGCTTCGTGTGGACCATCTGGGCCGTGATAATGATGACGGGCATCGCCTCCGTGGTCTTCATCATCGCCACCGCAAACGTCTGCCATCCCATCACGACGCTGTGGGGGGAGACCACGACCGGGACCTGCAACACCAAGCTCAACAGCAGCATCGGCTTCTTCTTCTCGGCTGTTTCCATCGTCACGGACTGGACTATGGCCATCCTTCCGGGTGTTCTCCTCTGGAATGTCCAGATGAAGACAAAGGTCAAGCTTCCCGTGATAGTGATGCTGAGTCTCGGTGTCTTGTGAGTTTTCCAGGAAACCCTTGATCCACCACTGACGTTTCTCCAGTGCAAGTTCTGCCACTATCGTCCGACTGCGCTTCCTCACTTTGTACAACAATCCCCAAGAGTTCATGTACAGCACGGGCGCCATTGGACTTTGGTCCATTCTGGAAGAAGGCATCGGCATCACTGCAGGATCCATGCCCGCCCTCCGACCTCTCCTCAACCTACCCATCTTTGGCCGCAGCACGTATGCCAGCAACACGGGCTCCGGTAACGCGTCCTCCAGGATGAAGCCTCGGAGTTCGCAGAACAGAGGAGGTAGCATGTTGCGCCAGCACCAGCACGCTGCGAGTCTTGAGATGAATGCTCTTCGATCCCAGATCGCGACGGAAGTGGGCTACGGGCAGAGAGACGTGCGACGGAGTGACGATGGTGATAGTCAGAAGCACATCCTGAAGCAGACGCAGGTTACGGTCACGGAAGAACATACCGCGTCTAATGACTGGGCGAGGCAACAGGTCTATGATTGGGAGGGTAACAAATAGTCGCTGTCTCTGTTCAGATGCCACGCCATGATGCAGGCCAGGAGGTCAAAGGCTTTCCGGCCTGACACTCCCCTCACGATATCAGAATTACTCGGGCGAGAGTTAATAGACTCGTTCCTGAACTATTGCTGCTGGTTACCATGCCTGTGATTGTTTGACATTTGCTAGGTTATAGATTTGAGGTCCAGGCTTCCATGACGTCATTATTCTGCCGGGCGCCACCACCTGCCTAATCGATCGATAAGTAGTCGCGACGCACACTTCACGTTAATTCAGCAGCTCAACAAACCTCAGAGTTGATCCCACATCTCCAAGACGACAAGATGCCGCGCCTCAATCTCGGCCTTCCGTTCTCGCACTGCAACGTCCACCCATGCATGGCCACCTCCCAGGGGGGCAGGCTCCTCCGCTGCGGCGCCTACCAAGCCGTCCACTACTGCGGTGCCCAACACCAGCGCGCCGACCGACCCCGACACAAGGTCTCGTGCGGCCTGATCAAGGAATCCAGAGAGAAGCTCCAGGAGGAAGAGGACGCCCTGCGCGCGCACCCCAGCGATGGCGCGACGCCGGCCAACCCGTTCAACTCCCTCGTCGGCGTCTTTTGGACTTTTCGAGTCACCCGCCCGTATGCAGGCTCGACACAACCTCGTCATGGCCCTCCTCAACATCCGCACCGGCGAGGCCGTCCAGGCCGCACTCGACCACTGCCTCGACATGCTCAGGCTCTGCCGCGGCGACAACATGGATGTTCGATCCATGGTCCCAGCACTCTTTCTCCGGCTCGGGCGCGACCAGGACGCATACGACTTTATCAAGTGGTGGATCGTCGGCCCGGACGCGCACTACGAATGGGGCAACACGGATCTGCCGTACCTCAATCTACACGGGGAGGACGCGTTTGAGGCGCCTCTGGAGGAAGGCCACCGGATGCCCAACCTTTCCTTCTACGTGGCCTTGACGCTCATCAAGATCCGCCTGATGAAGGACCTGATAGGCCTGCAGGAGTTTCTGCGCAAGACGCCCAACGCCACTACCGACGACAAGATGGAGTATCTCCAGGAGGAGGCCATGAGCGACGTGCTTCTGGCGAGAAAGGACATTGTCGAGGGCGACATTGGCGATCTGGTTGACAAGATGAGGTCTCAGGTGCTTCAGCTGTACAACAAGGTCAAGGGGATCAACCGACACTTTTGGCCGGGCATCATGGACCCGACGCAGTATGCGAACGAGCCGCCGGGGCCTTATGCCCTCGGCTCGCCGCAGGAGGTTGTCCTCGTTTTTAGGAATTCGTGGTATTCGTGGTCGGAGACGGAGCCGGCTATTACTTTTATCAGGGAGGTTATCCGGGATGATGCTGGGAATTAAATGCCAGCAGACTTGGCAACCATGCTGTCTCTTCCTCATTCTCAAGCTCAGATCGACACGAGGACCATTGACTGGCGGCTGTGGGACTGGTAATCCGAACAGGGTGACTCCACGATGGAAGGGATACAAGGGCGGGACCGATGACAGGAATAGGCTGTGGCCACTTGACAACTTCAGGTCTTTGGCAGATGAATATCAGGGAAATAGCACCCAATACTTGTTTAATGTCCTATACCGTCTCCACTCCATCACTCCTCGTCAATGACATATCCCCACTCATGGTCTTCACTGCCATAGATGATACCCTCCAGCCAGGATTTAATAACTGACGAATATTGGGATACGGGCGTCTTTGCTCCAGCACTAGTGACCGTCATCGGAAAGGATACATCGACTCCCTCGCATCGAATCAACGACACGGGAGTGATGAACATCTAGTGGTCAGTCTTTGACTCGTCCGGAGAAAGAAAAACTTACCGCCGTCCCAGTTACAAAAGATTCAACAAGTCGCCCCTCGACATGCGCCTCAACAATCTCATCCATCGTAAATGGCCTCTCAACAACGTGCAACGGCTCCAAGTTTGAGAACCTCCCCGCGGTCTCTCGTCCCAATCTCTCCCGCGCCATATCCAAAACACTCTGCCTCGTAATACCAGGTAGAATAACGCCAGTGTCCAATGAACTCGTCACCATCTCCAGCTGCTCAGATCCCCTGCATCTCCAGATGACGAAGAAATTGCTCGCCCCCGCCTCGGTCACGTACTTTTCCTTACCAAACAGCCACAGCGTCTGACTACATCCACTTTCCTTTGCTCTCCCGTGGGCCACCATGGCAGGGCCGTAGCTCGAATCCACCTTGGAATTACCAAAGCCACCTGGCCAGGCACGGATGACATCTGGGCTACTAGCTAGTAACTTTGCACCTGGAGAAGACGTCCTGTGAGGATTGCGGGAAGAGAGCTGCAAAGACGAAAAAGAGTGCTTCGGTAGGGACGCTTATTCCTAGTGCTTCACCAGGTCCGGGAAGCCAACTTACACTCGACAGCCAGATAAGCTGTTATGACCTGGAGTAGTCCTTCTGGGTCGAACAGAGGTAGTGCGACTCGGGCGTTAGATTTGAGCATGCGAGTGCAGTTCAGCTGGGGACGGAAAAGTCGCAGCTTCAGATCATACCCGCGATACGCTTTCATTCCTTCCTATTGCAGATGATTAGACTGCCGTCTGTATCCAAGGGCAATAGGGCATACAAAAGTCTCTGTAGCGTAGTGCAGCACACTCGCTGTAGGTTCCAGTGAGATTTTGCCATACGGGACCATCTCTGGGCTTCCCCAGCCCGACTCTAGAGTCCACCGCACTTTGACCATGTGAGCGGTGGTGGCCTTTTGCGTGAACCTGTTTGGGTCGTCGGCTGCTGGGACGGGCTTCTGCTCGGTGTCTAGGATGAGGCTCCTGCGGAAGCCGGATGTGCTGAGATGTCTGGACCCTGAGGCGGTCTGCGCTGCAGGGGTGGAAATGCTGGGACTCGTGGTAAGAGGTGACGTTGGTTAAGGTGCAGTCAAGAGGCGGGGTGCAATGGTGTAAAGAATGGTTAATACAAAGACGGGATTCAGCAAAGCCGAGAACGAGGTCGACAAGATTACCAAAATTGGCAGAAAAGAACGAGACTAGACCGCCATCACTGGATACTGGATATAACATTGCTTGCTCAAGTGCAGGGGTCAAGTATTAACCCACCCGGGTACCCGATCCATGTATGCATGCTACCTGTTCGAGAAATTCTAAACGAGACACAACTTGACAATCCATGACTATCTCGTGGTCCAGGACAACACCCTTCTTCGGCCTCCCAGCTCTACTTCTCCCAGTACAGCCGAATACCCCGTCGCACCGCCGTCCCTCCCCCCCTCAACTTGGCATCAAGCTGGCTCGGATGCTCCCACGCAAACAGCACCATGACCAGAAACATGAGCACGCTGTCAAAGATGTACAGGTACGCCTCGTGGGAGATGAGATAGCCCGCGTTGCCCTGAACGTACTCGACCAGTCGAAAGACTGACCGCACCATGATCAGACCGGCAGCGACGTAGAGTATGCCCAGATACTTTTGCCACGGAACTCCAGATGCGAGGGCCTTGGCTGAGAGGGCACCCAGGAATCTCATGTGGAATACCGCAGCTGTTACGGCAAAGAGGGAAAAGAAAATGATCTGGATGATCAGGCCGATGATGACGACGCGTTCACCGTTGTGGAGGGAGTCGAGAGAGCCACCAGCCATCATGCCGCCGCCTACCAGGTCAGAAAAGTAAAACAACAGAGCTATAAGACTCACCCGCGCCCTGGAGAACAAAAGATAGGACATCGCCGAGGACGAAAAGCTTGGTCAGCCATATCCTCCTGATGGGAGAGCATCCTTCTCCGTCCGTGACGAGGATAATGCGTCCGAGGATCATGTATATGCTCGCTGCGAAGAGAGCCGGCGAGACGAGCAGGAGCAGAGTCTGGGCGATGTACGGCGCAAGTGTCCAGTTGGGGCTTTCACTAGATGATGCTGCTCTCTGTCAAAGTCAGTTGGCTGTCAATTGAGCAAGTCAGTGTACTCACGCCCATGTAACCTATAGATTGCACTGTTGCGGTCAGTCCCATTACTAGATGTCAAGGCTGGGAACTCACTGATACCGCCGACGACGAACCAGCTGAAGAACCACGTCTTCGTCATGATCAACTGGTATATATGCAATCCGGTAACTCCTATGAAGAGGATGATAAAGACCACCGCCGCAGCCATCGAGGGATCATATCGGTAAAGCGCAAAGGTGACATCGTCGGTAGTCCCCTGTTCGGCCATTTTGCGAGTCAAAGTTGGTCCTGAAGGATGAATAGGTTGAAAGCTGATGCCTCTTATCTGCAGCAAGAGACTTTAAACGAAGTAACTGATGGAGCATGAATGAGGACATCTGAAGTGCCAGACAGACACCGGGCTTTATCAACAGCGGAGAGACCCATTGACCAGGGCGAATCTCAAACCCCCTGAGGATCGTGGCAGTGTTGGCCCCAATCTCGGGTTCGCAAAATAGGTGGGTTCGAGGCGAGGAACGAAGCACATGTTTCAACCAACGACTACTCGGAATAGAGCGGTTCTCCATCCACGGAGGGCCTGTACTTTCTATTTATAAGCCTGTAACAGTCGTAAACGACCAGATCAGTGAGACCGAGGCCATGTCAAAAGCGAAGGAAATAGGCGGGAGGGGATCTGTGGGGATCGAGATTCGGATCGAAAGCGAGGTACGAGGCTATGCGAGGAGACTCGGGTCCAGGTATGTAAGCGATTGGCAGAGCTAGGGGTAGTAACTGCAGTCGGATAAAGGCTTTAAAGAGTCCGCCATCACTATTACGCGTCCCTCGACCATCTGGCTCTAATTCTCCCCCTAAAGTAAAAGAGCCCCCACGGGATAGGAATCGTGGCCAATGCAATAAACCCAAGTAAATTCGACGCCCTCTTCGCCCCAAGCGCTGCATACATCCGCGGGACTATCGGCGCAAAGATACTCGCGACCATGCTCCGCATAAAGGTGTTTGTAGCGATAGCGCTGGCCGCGTACCTCGGGAACGTGTCTGTCTAGTAGTTGATGACGGACTGGAATATCGTAAAGAAGCCGAATCCCATGGCCACGGTAGCCGCTGCCGGCAGAACCCACGAGTAACGACCAGGATCGGCAGTATTGCCAATTAGAAACAGTCCCACGGTTAGAAACACGGCGCTGATAATCATGGGGGGGAGACGGTCCTCTGGAGTTCCTTGGCCGTGGTTTGCATCGAGGCGCGAGAGTACCATCTTCCGCACCAGGCGTTGACGCATGAACCCGCACAAGCACCGATGATCAGTCCCAAGAAGGGGAGGTTTTCCGTCAGCTCGTTCCAGCCTCGGCTTTGTTGAAAGATTAAGTTATAGGGAATGCCCCGAGATTCAGGTACACAATGCCGTAGACTATATTCTGTCAGTGATCGTTTTCTACCTGTCGACTGAGACTCACCAAAACTTGCGTGCAACGCCCCAAAGAAGCATATCGGGTTGACAAGAGCTGAACCGGCCTCAGCAGGAACTTGGTTACCATCTCCTTAACAGTGGCGTCCCGTTCTTCATACTCGGCGTGGTATGACCAGTTTCTCGTTTGCATGCGCAGCCGACGGGCTTTTCTAGCGAGGATAACAGGACCGTAGGATTCACTCAGCAGTTACATGTCCATGACTACCATGACGGCCATGATGATTCCCGTGACGAACTGGGTCCATCGCCAGCCAAGGTTTGCGTGCACCACTGCGCCACCTACAAGAGGGCCTAGAAAGTCAGCAAAGGACAGAATTGTTGTCAGCAGGCCTACCGAGAATAGGCCCTCCAATGACGGCAAGGGCATACCCAGTCAGAGCAAGTGCCCGATCTTCCAGATCAAACATGACTGCCAACGCACCACCCGTGATGCACAGGGGAGCACTGCTAAATAATCCGCTTATAAAACCCATAATCATGAGCGTCTGTGTATCCCTTGCGGCGGCTGTGCCAAGTATAAAGCAGGTAGCTATGAAATATGGCACCACCATTGGGAGTTTCCGCCCATGTAGTTCACTCACGGGAGCCCAGATGTCCGATGCCAAGGCCCATCAGGATGAGGCTTGTTCCCAGGGATGCGACTTCTGGACCGAGTTCGAGTTTGGGGGACCTGAGGAACAGCCGTGGAGGAGGAGGCTGTCCAGAATGTAGAGCCCATGGTGGAGAGGCCACAGAGGAGGGTGCTCAGAACCTTGCGTCTCAGGGGCCAGTGACGAGGGTTGCTGGGGTCTCCAGGGGAACCAAACGTGACCAAGTCAACTATTTGGCATTCGGCCGATGATGGGTTGACAGACATGGCTGGATGAGATGTTGCTTCAATGCCATCTTCGAGCAACGGGTCTGGGGGTTTGATCCCTCCCATCGGATTCGTGACGATCAAGGACAAGTTGACATTGCATTAGCTGGGGGTTCTTAAAGCTTATCAGCACAAATGGCCCTTTGCAGAGCATTAATACGATCAAGAGTAGCTAGCTAGAAAGGGTCATTCTTTATGACGTGCTTATGTTTGCTCTCGTATAATACTTCTAGTACTGATTGATGATTGATTGATTGATTATTTATTTTCGCCTTGAGGCTTCTAGAGCCACACGACCTCCGCTTGGAGTAAAAAGGCGTGCCGAGGCTAGCTATAGAGTAGGTTTTCTTACGTACAAAAATCCCTCCTCCAGCTATCTGGCATTTCAGAGCTTCTCGCTGGTCATTTTTGACCCTTCAAGTCGGGTCGGCCGTCAGCGGCCTCTTTCCGACGCAGTCTCTTGCAACTGCCGTAGCAACTGGTTTTGTGAGAGGAACCAGGCAAAAACCTCGGTCAGGGCAGACGCAGGGTCAAGCCAGAAAGCCTGCCCAGCTTGGTAGCTAGGGCAGGGAAGTAGATAAAGACA
>JABFEP010000289.1:0-31558 GCA_013618265.1 Fusarium albidum
ACCCCCCACCGCCACCCGGGCAAGACTTCACGATCCCCCACCGCCACTAGCAAGACGAGTGTCCCGACAAGTGCATCGGCAGATATCCCGAGTATGTCGGCAGCTGCGCAGCGGGATCCTGAGGTCGGATCACTTGGTCTAGGCCCCTGAATTCGATCCAAGCCGGCTGCCGTCCGTAAAAGATTGAACCAGGCCCTAGCGAAACTCTGGGTTGGGAACGATCTAACTAGAATATAGGCATCATCGGATGCCTCCACTTGGGCCGGGAGGGTTTATATAAGAGGAATTTTGCAACAGGATTGGAAAGCCGGAGCCCAGTGATCTGGACAGAGCCACATGCAGGACTGGAGAGACTCTGCGGGAGGGCATACGCAAAGACTCTGATTGCGGACACTGGAGCCGAGATTCCTAAATTCCAACGGCCAAGTCACTGAGGAGGAGTGGCTTCAAGAGAGTAGCAATGCGCCGCTTGGCGAGTATGCCGTTGAAGGAGTGTTAGGATGCTCTGTCTCTGGGCTCGTGAGGGTGCTCCTCAACCTCTGTGATAGTTTTGGTCGTGACGAACGAGGCATTCATGAGTCTGCGCCCTGACCATGCTCAGCAAGGCGACGAGACCACTTCAAGAGACATTCTTCATTCTTACCAACTATCACCAACAGATATGACCATTATTTAGCTGTCATAGTCCTCCTGCTCTCGGGGCGATTCCAGTCGTCGGGCCATGCTGGTGTGGGAGGGCTTTTGGCTCGCTGCCTGTAGGAGTGACGACCAGTTCTCAAGCATCGTCATCAATCTCAACATGGGGCGTCCTTCTCGACAGCAAGGGACTAGTGGGCTGAACGCGCTGCCACTCATGTGCATCAAGGCAAGCCCGTCTCGAGGCCAACACCCCAGGCCGCGATCTAGCCACAACAGCATCCTCATACTCATCCAACGCCGCCCTCAGCACCTCAGATCCCCCGTCTTGTTTCAAAACCGGCACGACTCGCTCGGCAAAGTCCTGAACATCGAGGATCACATGGTTTGCACCCTCTCCTCGATCTACGCTTGTCAGATATCCCCTTTTTAGTCGAGTGGCCAAACTTACACATTGCCATTGCGTGGATGGCATCTCCCATGAGGACAGCTCTACCCGCCGTGTGCAAGCCCTTGGGCGGCGGAAAGTCCTGCAGGCTGAGGCCCTTGAGCTCTGCGTCCGAGGGGATGCCCCGGACAAGAGAGCGGAACGGGTCTGCCCATGTGTCTGCAAAGCTCTTTACCAGCTTCAGTTTCTCCTCATTCGTCTCGGGAATATCTATCGGAGAAGGGCTGTTGAAGAAGCCCTCGCGGTATGGCCAGGAAACACATATCTGGCATACGTACGGGCGGGAGGTATCTGCATGGTTTCCAGGGGCATCCAGCACTAATTGGTCAGTATCAGGATCGCTCAGGGACTCAGGATGTACTTGCAGCTGACGTATAGAAAGGTGTCGTTCTTGGAACATGTCCCCTGCAGGAAAAAGGGGTCAAGGTCCAGGATCGGTTTGATCTGCTCGGGGGACAAGTCCAGCTTCACTCCCAGCACCCGAACGGGAATCTTGTGCGTCTCCCACTGATCGGGGAGGAGTGAACGGCGTACTTGAGATTGCCCTCCATCGCAGGCGACGATCAAGCGTCCAGTCGCAGAAGTGCCGTCTTCAAACGTCGCTGTTGCAGAGTCCTGCGTTGAAGATAGTCCAGAGAGACCCTTTTCCCACTGTGCAGCATTAGAAGCCAAGAGTCAAAAGACGTTTGGACACGCACCTCGATATTAATACCCTCCGCCAGGATGTTCCTCAACCCCTCCCTCGTCACCCTGATGCGGTCCGACTCTGGCGCCTTTGGCGTCTCGGCCTTGAGCTCGCCCGTGCAGAGGTCGAAGAAGGGAAACGTCGACGACGATCCCCCGGCGACTGCCGACCGGTCGACGTACGCCTCGGGCAGCCGCTGCACGAGGTCACCCGGCAGGAGAGACCTCAGCGCAGGGAGCGACCAGTGCAACGTCAGGCCCCATCCTACGCCGCGGGTCGAGAGGTCCGCGTCGCGCTCAAACACGCGCAAGGGGATTCCCTGCTGGCGGAGGTGCTGGGCGAGGAGGAGGCCGCTGATGCCCGCGCCGACGATGAGGACGGTGCTTTCCGATGCCATTGTGAGTGGTCTCTGTTTAAAACGAGTAGTGTTTGTTTCTCTGCGTATCGAGAGGATCGTCTGTGCAAGATGGAGGAGCACGAGCATGACCACGGCACGAGCAGCTTTTACCTGGCTACTCCGCACTCACTGCCCACGGACTGATCGTACGGGCGGTTCACACGACATGTGCTGGGATCTCACCATTGCTTACACGACAGTACGACTCTGCCCAGGATGCTTCCCCTACAACCAACAATGCCCTCTTCAGTCTAGGATGCAACCAACAGTCCTTCTTCACAGCGGAGCGTCAAGCATAATTCCTCCGCAGATCCCAGACCCCTTCCCCTGTATCCTGCTCTTGGCAGAAGTGGGCTATCCGCTGAGGCCGGATTCCGCCACTCATCCTCCCGCCAGGATCCCTGTCAGACAACTCGGGGGACATGCCGGGACAGGGATGCCGTCACAGAAGGTCTTTTGGTTGTTGGTTCAGTGATATTTGCTTAGAGCCTTGCTTTCTGCATGGCTGGAAATTAACGTCCCGCTGACAGTGAAACCTAAATAATTCTAGCAGAGAAAAGAACTGGCACGTTTCATGTGTAGGATCCCCCAGCGGCGGACTTGCCCCCCCTCTCGCTCCCGTCCAGCTCAACCGTATATGTGACGCTCTTGATGATGCCTTCGCCGCCGAGTATGTTCTCCTCGCTGCCGCTGCGGGACTTGTCCGCGGCCGAGGTGAAAACGGCCGTGTTGGTCTTGCTCTTCCCGTGGTGGCTCATGTCCTTGAGCTTGTAGCCGCTGCTCTTGAGGCCGTGGCTGCGGCTGCGTCCGCTGGGGGTGCCGTTGTACTCGTCTGAATGCTTGGAGCGGTACTGCCTCGCCTTTTTAATAAAGATGGGTGCCAAGAACGGGAGTGACGACACCATGTTCTATGCATGTCAGCATTTGAAGAGTTGTTGGTGGTTGACCTACGCCAATGTTGAACTCAATCACACCCCAGAGGACAAGCATGGTCGAGTTGCCGTCGCCGTTCTGGATCTGGTCAATCTGCATGTACCGCAGGACGGAGCAGATGGTGGTGAAGATGCCAAGGCTGAATATGCCGATGAGGCCAAGCTTCTTGCCGAGCCGCACCTCGAGCTTGAGCAGCACGGGGACGGGCAGGATGGCGACGACGATGTCAGCCACAATGGTGACGACTGCGTATCCCGTGAACGACGGACCCGGAGCGAGACATGATCCGTCTAAAAGGGGATTCCATGATTTGCTGACCTGGGAATGGTGAGCTGTTGATACTTGATCGTCTCAGTAGGTGACTTGCCGGCTTGCATGCAAAGATGAGGGCGAGGGTGCATCCCAGATGGGACATGAAGACGAGAGCAATGGTCAACCACACGATGCCGCGGTACACGCTATGATCAGTGCCGTTGAGAAGACGGAGGTAGCTAATCAGTAAAGCAATCTTGAAGAAGCTGATGCCCAGCTGATAGAATGGCCTGCCCGCAAAGTTGATGCGCGTGTACACGACGAGATTCTCATCCGGTCTCAGACGCAGAGGAAGGCCGAGGCCATAGCGGGTCTCTAGATGGTTTCAGTTAAACTGTCAGATGTCAAGAAGAAGAAGAAAAGAAACATTTGACGTACGGGCAATGCAGATGGCAGAGTATATGACGGCAAACAGCATGGACAGCGACGACATCCAGTCGTCGCCGGCGAGACCACGGGCCTGGAAGCGGATGTACAGCCGGGCCACGACGACGGCGCACGAGAGCACCGACAGGACGATGGTGATGGCGATGATCTTGGGATACTCCGACTCGGCGTCCACTGCCGGTGTGGCGTTGAGGACCCAGCCCATGGTGGTAGAGGCGAGGTCGGTTGGCAGACTCTTGCAGCGAGGAACTCGAGATGGAGCATTAAAAACAAAGAGAATTTGACTTGTCCAGATGGAATGAAGTGATGCGCAAACTTCTAACCCGGCCCTTGCAGGCCTCAAACTCTTGCATCCCATCATCTGGATAGTACTTGCACATCAGATTCTCATCGTTCTATGCACGTCGCCTCACCATCCCATCCCATCCGTTTCCATGCCACCATGATATGACCGACATGCTCCCGCAGGTCGACCAAACCAACACGTCCTGCACACGGTCTAATCAGGTCGCAGACCCTTACAGCCGCATCCCTCTGCAGGGACCAGACCTGGAGGACCAACTGCACACAACCAACAGGTACAGCCAACAGGTTGCATCGCCGGCAGGGGTTCCGCAACTCAGACCACTTGTGGAGCGGGACAAGTGATTTTCCACAGGGGGTGGTCTTTTGTTTCCTTGCTCGACGTTGCGCAGCTGGGTATCTAGATGATCCAACAGATTCCCGTTGCGGGCCATGGCGATGTGACATGGGTCACATCCCTATCCACTTCTCCTCTGGCCGTACAGTTTCAGGTCTCGTACAGCATCACTCGTTTCTTTTTCCTGGCCTGTTCCGTCATCTCCATCGTTCCCTTTTCCTCTTTCATATCCTCGCATCCGCTTCTCAAATTAACTCTTTCCCTTAGCCAATATCCTCTTCTTCTTTCATATTAACTCCGCTGGTCGTGTCCTTTTTCTTTTCCTGCATCCATATTACCACTCCTCCTATTTCCTCCTTTCAGCAGTCATGTCTCACCCTGATATCCCCCAGAAGGAAGTCGAGGTGACGCACTCGTCCTACTCGGACGCCAGCTCCGGCAATGTCGACGCCGCCTGGAAGTTCCTCGACCAGAACCGCGAGCTGGCTGCCAACAGCGAGCCTGTCGACCTCGACGGCATGAGGCGCAAGATTGACTGGCACATTGTCCCCCTCATGTTCTGCTGCTACACGATGCAGTTTCTCGACAAGGTCATCCTCAATGTGAGTCCCCCATGTCCTTGTCCATGTCATTCATCTGACCCTCTGCAGTATTCCGCCGTCATGGGGCTTAATCAGGATCTGAACCTACAGGGCAATCAGTTCTCAAACATTGCTACTTTTCTCTTTGTCGGGCTGCTCTGCTTTGAGATCCCAAATAGTCAGTTGTCATTTCCTATCGGACGATTCGCATCTGACAGATGCAGTCTACTTTCTGCAGATGGTCCCTGCTGGCAAGTGGCTCGGAGGCAACGTCGTCTTCTGGGGCATCGCCACTGCCTGTGGTGCCGCCGCCCATAACTACCAGACCCTCCTCGTCTCGCGCATCTTTCTAGGAATCTTTGAAGCCACCATCGGCCCTTCCCTCATGCTCATCAGCAGCCAGTGGTACACAAAGTCCGAGCAGGCTCCCCGCTTCTCCTTCTGGTACCTCGGGCTGGGCCTGGGTCAGATCGTCGGCGGCCTCGTCTCGTACGGATTCCAACACGTCGGGCCTGATGCCGCGCTGGCTGGCTGGCGCACCATGTTTGTCACTCTGGGGGCCATCACTGTCGTCATTGGTCTCAGCACATTCTTCTTCCTGCCTGATACTCCAATGAAGGCTAAGTGGCTGTCAAACAGCGAAAAGGTTGCTCTGCTGAAGCACGTGAGTGTTAACCAGACTGGGATCGAGAGCCGCAAGTTCCGTCCCAGGGAGATCCTCGAGGCTCTGCAAGATCCCCAGCTATATCTCATGCTTGTTTCTGTTGTTCTTGTAAGCCGTCCCATTCCATGCTCGATATCATACTCACTCCCCTAGCTCTCCGTCTCTAGTGGTGTGGTCACAACCTATTCGGCTACTCTGATCCGCAACCTGGGCTACGACTCCAAGAAGGCTGCTCTCATGAACATGCCTTCTGGTGTCGTCAGCATCTTCTTCACCCTCGCCGTCGGCTTCGGCATCCGCCACCAGTCACACCGATGGGCGTGGATCATTGCCTGCATCATCCCTGCGTAGGTCATCAACCCAGAGGTCTCTAATGACATACTGACAGCATCAGCATCATCGGCGGAGCTCTCATGTCCTTCCTCCCCACCAGCAACAAGTCCGGCATCCTCGCAGGCATCTACCTCGTCAACGCCGTCGTCGCCCCCCTGACCATCTTCTACAACGTGAGTCCAGTCCCCAGGACACCATCTGCATCACCGCTGACCCGCACAAGTGGACGGCTGCAAACTTTGGAGGCGCCACCAAGCGTGCCTTTGCCGCCGCCATCGTCAGCGGCTCCTTCTCCCTCGGCAACATCATCGGGCCCCAGACCTTCCAGGCAAAGGACGCGCCCGAGTTCAGACCGGCCAAGCTTGCCGTCATGGGCACCCAGGCTGGCTGCGCGTTGACCACGTTTTCTCTCTTCCTGTACTATGTCTGGGCCAACAAGAGACGTGATGACCGGACCCAGCAGATGGAGGATGCCTACATGTCGCCCGAGGTGTGGTCGACCATGACGGACAAGGAGAACAAGTTCTTCCGGTACACGTATTAGTTTGTCCAGAGTATAGCCATAGCCTGTAGTAAGACACTGGATCAGTAAAAGTTACTGGTTATGATCCAAGAGTCCTGGTTACATGCAGTGTCGTCGTCGCATACAGGGCCGTATCTGTTGAACCAAGAAAGTGAATGCCTCTACACAGTCGAGCTAGTCTACACAATCCCCCTCATTCCCTCCAATTGTTTGAACATACAGAGGCCTCCCCTCGTCACTGCTAAACCCATACTTGTGCAACTTCCACTCCCTCGAACGGCGGGATATGGTATTGATATACGGGTCCTCCCAGCCCTCCGGATCAAACACGTCCCCCGCGTAGTTGCCGTTGACATGGTCACTCCACTTCATATCTATGGCCGAAAAGTCCACGACCAGGGGCACCTTTCCGATGGGGGTCTTTTCCGCATACTCATCCCACACCTGGATCCAGTTCTTGCCCCCATCGCCGGCGTCCTGGTCGTAGTAGTCGAAGCAGTTGACCTGGACTTGGACCTCGAGGATGCGGCCAGTGTCAACCCCTTCGTCCGGCTCGTCACACCCTGTCATCTGAGTATCTTTGTCGTCATCCCGAGTCCCCCTTTGAATCCCATCCATCCTCACCCACTGCCATGCAAGCTGCTCCAACTGTCCTTCCCATGCACCCAGCGGCGCGTGCAGCTCCCCGATCCAGAAGATCAACTTGGCCCGCTTCAATCCAGGCATCTCCGCCTTGATCTGCATCAGCAGCGGCACGAGCCGTCTTGCAAAGTCGTCATCTTCAAAGAAATCGTAGGCTTCCTCCGCCTCGAATTCCTCCTCCTTTATGCCCTCCTCCTCTAACTCGGGGCCCCACTCCTCCATAACCTCGAACGTCTGCGCTGCCTCGACAATCAAGGTCTCACATCTCTGCTTCATGGCCATTGGCATCTTGTCGAGACATGTCTCCAGCTGCGTCTGGTCGAGACCGCGGCCTCTGGTGAACTCGGAGGCTTCCTGTATGGGGAGGACTACTGAGAAGCCGTTGCGGTAGAGGCGGGGGGCGAGGTCTGCGCTGATGGAGGGATGGACGTAGAGCAGCGGTGTCGTCTCCTTTGTGTATGTCGTCCGTGCCAAGTCCAAGAGGTTGGCGTGCTCATCGTCCGGAAAGGCGAGGTCGTAGATGGCGGTGCGGATCTCGAGAGGGAGATGGAGAAAGGACGGCATGTTGAATGCGAGAGAAGGATTGACAGTCGATGTGAATCCACGCGTCAGCTTTCTATCGTGACTGCGGCGAGTCTCTTGGCTTTATACCTGGTTCTGTGCAAGGATGGACATTGCTGATAGGCCAGCTTCTATCAGCTTACGTGCAAAATTAGGCAGCTGCTCCGCCACATCCATCGAGCAGGGGCAGAGTTGTTTGGATCCGCTTCTGGGGTTAAATATATATTGTCAAGTTAGGTGTGCAATTAACGCTGGTATTTAGGCGTATTGCCAGTGCGGCATTTTATTTACTCGGTCAGGACGTTGTAGTTCTATTGAGCAGAGGCATGAGCCACGAGGGCATTCACACTAGATGCTAGACCGTCGGCTTAAGCTTGTCGGCGTTGTATCTATAGTCCTTAATAAGGCACCTACTAGTTAAGACTATAAAATAATACCTAGTTCATAGTGCTTCTAATTTAGTACTACTACTTAAAGTCCTTTCTAATAAAGACTTTATTATCTCTTTATTCGCGTTTGTTATTTTTTTAAGATAATCTATCTATACTCTAGAGTAGCTGTTGCCGACTGCCGCATCCTTCTCCGGGCCACGCGACACGTCAGACGTGTCGAGTTCACATTGGGTCCAGAGAACCATCACTTTAAATACACGCAAGGGGCTTATAACGTCCCAAACCCGAATTCGCTCTATTTTCACAAGTTTCAACCCCTACACCCTCAAACTATATATCCTCTCCCCGTCCCTCATCGCAAGGGGACAGCTCCGTGACCGTTGACAGAGTCCCTCAGGACAAGGAAACCCTCGAAATACTTGGACAAATCGTCAAAGTCCTCCAGGCTACCGACCCAGCCGACATATTGATCGGGTCGCACCGCAACGACGCACCCTCGCTTCCTGTCGACGCCGTAATTCTTATACGCATCTCCATACCCCTCGTGGTAGCTCTCGTCATCGACATGCACCTTTTCGTAGTCCCAGCCGACGTGCTCGTCATACGGATGCAAAATGTCAGGGAAATCCCGGAGCAGCTCCGTCTCCTGCCTCTTGGAGGAGTGAATAGTCAACACCTCGATGACGCTGTCGATCTTGTCTCCCGGGGGTGTAACCCTGTGGAGGAAGCTGGTCGGGTCATCGAGCAGCTTGCAAAAGGCGTCGACGCGAGACTTTTGCTCAGTATCGAGAATGTCTCCGGCGAATAGCACGATGCGGAATCGTCCATCGGCCTTGAGCCTCTCCTGGAAGTGGTAGGGTCGCGCACAAGCCTGGTTGAGCACCTTGAAACTGTTGAAGCGCATCCCGACAGGGAGTCCAGTCGCAAGAGCCTGCTTCTCGGCAAACATATCCTCTGTGAGGGCCACACCGGGAGGCGCCACGACCTTGACGCCGTCGGCCTGGGCGAGAGCATCACCCGCTTTCGCGACGATGTTGCTAGGCCCGTAGTTGACCGACAGACCCGACGCGAAGAGGTTGCCCTTTACAAAGGCATCCTTGAACACCTCCATGCTGACGCCCTCCTCATCCATGACGTCCTTTGCCGGACGCCCAGAGAACAGGCGACTGAAGCGGTGGTCAAACTCGATCAGGTCCTGGGCCACGCGGCGGCGCTCGCTCTGGTACGTCTTAAGGATGCTCGGCTGGGCGACGCCTTTTGCCACGAGGGCGACCTTCCACCCGAGGTTGTAGGCGTCCTGCATGGACACGTTCATGCCCTGGCCCGCCTTGGGGGAGTGCGTGTGGACTGCGTCGCCGGCGAGGAAGACGCGTTCGTGGACGTCGAAGCCCGTGCCGATGCGCTGGCCGATCTGCAGAGGTCAGTGACTGTAGAGTCATGGGAACGAGCATTCATACCTGGTACGCTGTCCACCAGTCGCAGTACTCGTAGTCGAGCTTGTACGGGCTGATAATCTTCTGGGCCGCCTTGAAGATGGTGTCGGGGTTGATCTTGGACCGGTCCGCACGGCCAGAGGCATCGGGCGTCACCTCCTTCAGCTGGATGTACAGACGCACAAGCTTGTTCTCCCGCGGGATGATCATGAGACTGCCGCTCTCAGCAGAGTGGATGGCGCACCGCATGCGGATATCCGGGAAATCAGTCTTGGGGATGACATCCATGACGCCCCAGATAAAGTCGGACGCCTCGCCCTGAAGCTCGAGACCCATCTGCTGACGCACCCAGCTGCGCGCGCCGTCGCACCCCAGGACGTACTTTGCATGGACGACCTCGCTGTCGCCGTCCCTGGCCTGGACCTTGCGCAGGAGGTCGCTGGTCTCGTCCTCAAACACGAGGTTGCTGCGGAAGAGGCCATCCGACGCCTGTGTCTTGCTGGCAGTGGCCTGTTGGGCGGGCGTGGCCTCCTCCTCCGTCAGGTGGCGCAGCTTGACGGCGATGGGGTACGCGTCGACGTCGTCGAGCTTGGACTCGTCGATGTGCAGAGACTCGGGGAGGATGGCGCGCTCGACCTTGATGCTGTCCTTGGAGTACTTCTTGATGTTGTCGAGGAAGAAGCGCTCCATGCGGCCCTGGTGAAGGACGATCTGCTGGAAGCGAGACAGCCCGACGATGGTGTCGGGGATGCGGTCAGAGCGGCGGATCACGCCGTCTGAGCCGGGGTTCTAAACCGTGTTAGATGAGGAAGTGTGCTGATATGGTTTACGCACCCACATGCAGATCTGTCCACTCGTTAGTATCATGAGACTGTTTCATGGTCGGTGTAGTTATACCTCAATCATGTGGTTGGCTTCCTTCCACGCTCGGTCGCCAAAGCCCAGACTGTCGAGGACCTCGAGGCTGCGGCACTGCAACCCGTCGGCCTGGCCACAAAAGATCTTTGCGTTTCTCTTGTCCACGATGCGGGCACTGACGCCGCAGTGCGCCATCCACGCGGCGGCCATCAGCCTGCAGCCATGTCAGATGACCGTGAAGGAGGAATTGACTTTCAGTCCTTACCCAGCGGGGCCGGCGCCAACAATGAGCCTGGAAGTATTAGCATCTTGTTTACCACGTGGATGAAATCAAGCTCACACGTCGACATTGGATTCGGCACTAGCCATCTTGCTTTTGGGTCAATGGCAAATTGAAAAAGTCTAGTTCTTGACGTGTGTCAGAGTGCAGAAAAAGAGTAACGGTTGGAAAGATTGACTGGACAGCGACGGGGAGGGACAGTGTTACTATCAGAGCTCAAGAAGTGGGAGAGACCGGACTGCGGGCCAACGCGGCGTTGCAATGGCCCCAAATTGACTTTGCCGTAACAATCCTGGCAGTTGGGACTATGTAACTCGACTCCGTATTCGAGGGCCCTGCCGAGTCGCACTGCATCAATGCACTTACGTAGGCGGACTAGGGAGAGATTAGAGTTTCGGGCTACTGACCCTGGCCTGTGCTCTCCTTATAGCTGTTTCGACTGCGAGCCTCAGGGTCCTAGATTCCTGTACAGATCAACTGGGATGACAGGCCAATGTTTCAGAGTCTATAACGCTGGTGATCAACCTTCATCATTCACCTACTTTCATCCATCTCTAGCAACTACAAGTGGAAACTCGTGGAGACAGACGAGACGAATGTGGACTCCCAGTTCAAATCCGTCACTGATCGGCACTCTCCTCTCCTCCACAAAAAACCTAGTTCCCCCTGCATCGAGCCATCAGAGCCCCCCATGGAGACACAACGGTCGAGGTTAGCCGAGCTAGCAGGGGAACCCTCCGGTTAGCGGCCTCAGATATGAACATCTCTCTCACATCGAGATAAGCGTGGCGGCTCCTTGCCGGGTTCTAGCGTCGAGGGGCCGTCCGCCTTGGCAGTGCTACCCTGCTGGTTGAGGGGGTTGATGAAGAGCAACTGCCCCTGCTGTGACACTTGGTTTGTTGTCTGGTCTGAAGGAGCAAGGCAAGCTGAGGTCTTGGCCTGTCTCACCTGACCTCGAGTCACTCTTAGGGTCGACCATGAGCAACCCTAACACTAGCCAGAAGCTGTCAAGTCAAAGCACAACACAGACTCAGACATGGAGGGTGACACCAGACCTCCGGCCCGCCCCGACTGTATAACGCCACTGTAACTTTGGCATTTGTAATGACACGAGCTCAACTCACTGGCTCAAACTCACTGTCAACCTCATCTCCACAGGCATACGCCATGCATCCCAGGCCCCCAGACCCCTGCATCTCTGCAACTGCCGGCGACGGAGGCACTCAACTCCGCGTTTCGGCTGCCATCGAGCAGAGCAAAGGGATCCTTGTGTTGTCCGCCGAGGCATAGAAGTCTTTTTATTGATGGCTTTTTCGCATTATATAAAACGCATGTGGGTTGGATGCAACCATGACGATAAGGACATGACACGAACCGTGGAGCCGCTAAGTCAACGGAAAAAAGAAGAAAAGAGGGTTCTGCATGCCGGAACGAGAAGTAGCAGCTGCCAAGGAGGGGTCCGGGCCAGGACTGCAACGCTATCTTACAAGTTTTGTTTGTGTGCCCCTGGATCGGCAGCGGGATACCGACAATGAACAATCGTCGACTAGATGGTCTGTTCTCTGGATCGTCGTTTTCATTTCTTCCGTGTCTTGTTCTGCTTTCATTCTTTCATCTATTTAGGTTTGACTCTGGAGGTTTCGCTCCTACAAGACCATCACATCTCAACTTGTTCCCCCTCATGCTGACAGTCTGGACAAGTCAAACTTGACAGCGACATGGCCACCCCAGCGGAGCAGCAGGCAGCCGCTAACGCCTTTATCCAGGAGGTATGGGGTCTCCAGGGCGCAGCCTACCTTGTCGTCGCCCTCCGGTACTACAGCCAGCTGTCATCCTTCGGCCGACGCGTGCAGTGGGATGACATCCTCATGCTTCTCGCGACGGCAAGTCTCCCCTTGACCTCCAATTCGCATCATCTGACCACGCGCAGCTCGTATACACGGCCGAGTCGGTAGCAGCGTACTACGTCGTCGCCCACTGGAAGGGGTTCGCCAACAATGGCATAACGCCTGAGCAGAGGGGCGCCCTGCGGCAGGATCCCGAGGGCACGGAATGGATGCTCCGCGTCAACGGGTCCAAGACGCATGTCATAGGGCTGCTGCTGTACATGACGTTGCTGTGGCTGCTAAAAGGCTACTGGATAGTCTACTACTACCGTCTGACGTGAGTCCGTCCTATTTATTGGAATGTCAAAAGTTTCTAAGCGACTAGGTTCTCAGCGACGGCGTGCACTCTGCAAAACGGGTCGCCTACTGGGGCGCGTACATCATGCCCATCACATATGTGTCTTGCCTCCTGGTGGCCTTTCTCAAGTGCATCCCGTTTGAGAAGCAGTGGCAGATTGATCCAGAGCCACAGAGTATGTTCTCCGTGCTATTCCCAACAAGGCTGACCCGTTCCAGACTCGTGCATGCCTGCCATCTCGTATGTCCAGACCATCTATGTCATGGCCATGAACACCTTGACGGACTTTTATCTCATGGCCATCCCCCTCCCGGTATGCCGTCAACGTCCATGGATGAACTATGCTAACTTGTGCAGATGGTGTGGAAGGCTAGGATGCCGTGGCGCAAGAAGGCTGTCATCATGATCATGTTCAGCGGCGGCTTCCTAGAGATGGCCTTTGGCATCCTCCGAGCCGTCTCCATCCTGACTGTAAGTTTTACAACCAACACCAAGTTCAATGCCCTAAGATCCCCCAGAAAGGCAACACCGACCCAGCCCAGTCAGGCTACTGGTCCGTCCGCGAATCCTTCGTCAGCTTCGTCCTCACAAACATGCCCATGGTGTACCCCCTCGTCAAGCGCTTCATCGAAAAGAGCGTCAGCAGCTCCAAGGGCGGCAGCCGCGCGCCCGGCCTCGGCGGCAGCCAGGGCTACCGCCTCGAGAGCTTCAGGAACAAGGCTGGCTCGCGGCCCCGCGCCGACGAGAGGGACCTCGTCGAGACGGCATGGGGGTCGAAAGAGCACATCGTCGCGTCCGAGAACATGGACAAGAGCCAGTTCAGCGGCGACGATACATCGCTCCCAGGGTCGGATAAGGCGGCGAGGGGTGCTCGTCGGGGGTCCTACGTCAAGTCGCATATGCCGAGGACAAAGTCGACTTCTACAGCCGGTGCTGTTGGTGGCCAGCAGCGGAATTGGAGGCAGGATACGAGGGATAAGATTATTGTGACGACGGATTACGTCGTCGAGGTTGATCAGGAGGCGGGTAATGGTACTCCAGGCCGTTTTGCCGGCCGCTGATAGACGGCAAGTGATGAGTTGAGTGTATGATAGGGAAAAGTCTGTAATAATCTTGATAGAATAGCGTGCCTTCTGTATGTCTCCCTGGCTGGTGATGGTTTACCCACGGGTCGATCCTAATCAGCGGAAATAAAGCCGAATCCGACACTGATATTCCTCATTTCGGTACTGTAAGCGATAGTTCGGTGGAGATTTAGGGATGGCTGATCGACACAGTCTTCCTCGGCGACACTATCAACAGTTGATGACCAGCAAAGGACTCGATTTCTGCTCACATTATGATCTCCTCTAATCACCTTAAATCACGACCCATCCTCAACTGCATCCGGGTTGAACCTCTGCGCAAACCTCTCCAGGTCCACCAGATCCCCCTTGGAAACACTTGGCCGGATCCTCAACAGGGCCTTCGCAAAGTGCCTCAGACCGAGGCGCATATTCTCCTGGGAGTCCTTCCCCTTCAACCCCTTGCTCTGCTCAATGGCCCATATCAGGGCTGCCTCTGCGCACACGCTCCGCAGGTCAGACCCCGAATACCCCTCCGTCTGTCTAGCCAAGGACTCGACGCTCACCAGCGGATCCATGTCCTCACTCTTCAGGAACAGACCCAGGATCTTGGTCCGGGCCTCCAGATCCGGTAGCTTGACGGGGATCTTCTGCGGCAGCCTGCGTAGGAAAGCCTTGTCGAGGACCCTAGGACAGTTGGTAGCGACGATGACGCACGGCGCCCTGTCGTGCTCGACCAGGCCGTCCATCTCGGAGAGGAACTGCGTCACCGAGCTCCTCTCCCAGGACCTGCTGGCTGATTCCCGCTTGTAGAACAGCGCGTCGACCTCGTCGATGAAGAGCACGCAGGGGAAGAGCTTCGAGGCCAGGCTGAATGCCGCCTTGATGTTGCTCTCCGTCTGGCCCACCCACTTTGACATGAGGGTTGCGCAGTCGACAGACAGCATGGCCGCGCCGGACTCCTTGGCGATGGACCGCGCGAGCTGTGTCTTTCCTGTCCCGGGCGGCCCGTAGAGGAGGATGCCCTTTATGCGGGCTTGGCGGAGGAGGGCGCTCGATGTTGGGGGGAGGAGGTACGAGGACGAGACGAGGTGGAGGACCGTCTCCTTGAGGTCTTGGTCCATGATGACGTCGTCGTAGTTGGATTGGATTTTGTCTGGGCGGATTAGCCTTTTACACATGGGCTGGTGCTCTACTTACCTGGGTCTACCACCGACTCGAGCAGAGCCTTCTCTCTCGAGTTGCAGTTCTCGCGGATGAGTGCCAAGTTCTCCTCCCAGGTTGGTTCTGTTTCGGGCACTTCCTCAGGCGTAGACGGGGTTTCCACCTCGACCTCTGGCTCCTCTGGCTCCTCTTCAGCAGGCTCCTCATGCCAATGGAGCTTCAGCCTCGACAGCACCTGGATGACGTCTCCCATATCCAGCTGGGACCTGCCCCAGGACCGGCCAGTTATCTGCACAACAGCACGCTGGATATTCTCGGAGGTCCAAAGACGCTCCCCAAGGCACGCATCGCTCTCGCAGTCCATCATGGACCTCCAATCCGTGTTCGGACGCAGGAACTCCGGTGCAAACTTGCTCGGTATGGTACCCCTGAGACCGCGCTTCAGACGTCTGATGTTCAGCACGGAGTCGCTCGGGTTCTCGTTGGGCAGGCCCTCCACATTGGACGGAAGTGCGTCGAGCTTGGCGAAGTCCTTGACGCCCAACTCCACCTCCAACCTCTCCCTCAAGTCCGGCAGATAGTGGGGCACGGTGGCGACGAGGACGATGCTCTGGCCGTCTCTGCGCTGCTCCTCGAGGTAGTTGCGGAGGCGGGCGATGAACCGGTGGCCGTTCTTGACGGACATCATGGCCCCGGATTCCCGCAGCTGGATCACGATGGAGGACGTTTTGGGGACGGCCGAGACGACTGTGGAGATTGCACTCTGGCATCGTTGCCAGACGTCTTCAGGGGCTTTGCCTTTGGACGACGAGGCAAAGTAGTGTTGTCCCAGCTTCTCCGTGTCGATGCTGTCGTCTGACGATGCTGGATCGGAGGAATCCGCCGATGCTTGCAGATGAAATGCCTGGCCTAGGTCTTGGAGGTCTTCCAGACCGAATGAGATGAGGGGGAGCATGAGGTCCTTGGCCACGAGCTTGATGACATTGTCCAGAAAGTCTGGCTGACGAAACCATGCCTCGATGAGGATGCTTTGTTGGGATGGGTCAAGGATGCCGTGCGAGTTGCGGGTGAGTGCCGCGGCGATGGTGTCGCGGATCTCGGAGACCTTTTCATCCAGGATTTGATACGTGGTGCCGTCAGGGGTGTTGTCCTCTTCAGGTGCCACCTCTATGTCGAGGCGTATCTTGTCTAGGTCTGCTGGCAGGAAGACGTTGTTGGCGAGGAACCAATCCGGGAGTTGGTACTCAGACATTGTGGCTGACGTGAGTGCCGGAGATACTATGAAGATGATGAGGGACGAGAATGAGAGACTAGACGTTGGCTTTATAGTCTGGACCGCTTTTACTTGGCATGCTGGTTCAGTCTGACTTGCTTTAGGCTGCAGTGCTGACACTGTTGTGGGGACAGAAAGGTGTTGAGGACCGTGAATTAATTTGAGGAGGCTGGGGAGGACCGCTGCCTCGGTTGTGGGCTGATGGTCGTGGGCACTAATAAGAGATGCTGGTGATGTTTGCATCGTCTGGCAAAGGCGATAAAGGGACCCGGGGTGGGTGATGCTGATTTGGGGCCTGTGATGCGCACTCGCCCAGCGTAGAGAATAGCCACCAACACCAACGGTGGAGGTTACTTGCTAGGCACTCTAAGTTTTCGATTTAGCTACTGTATTGGTATTGGGTTTGAATACCGAAGTGGAGGCAAAAAAACTGTGTTCTTTTAGTATCGTGGAAGTAATTCGCCCTTGACGGGATAAATTAGCAGCTTACGAACGAAAAGTACTCTGCTGACCGAGAGGTATTCTCGGACGGCTTGAGAGGGCGATTCTGAAGAGGCTCTCTCTGGCTCGAGGGGCGGTTATCGAAAGAGTATCAAAAGACAACCTGCGATGGGTAGCGGTGAGGACGACTAGCAGACCCGACAACGCGCTACTGGCTCGCCACAAGCACACGGGGCAAGTGGTAGATGGGAAAGAAGCGTGGAATAGTTCTGACGGTCTTGCATGTACTGCCTAGGACTCTCCAGTCTCCAAGCCCGCCTGCAGAACGCTCACAAAGCTATGATATTGCTAGTGGAGGACGGCAATTCGATGGCAGAGGAGGATAGTCAGCCCTCCCCATCATCTGCGGTCATCACATGGGGCAACAAGATTTGAGTATCTCATCACCAGACTGCTGGCATCCGTCTAATGCATGCTCAGTTCTTCTCCCGACAAAGAAAGACACTCCAAGCAAGGCCCTTGAAGAAATGGCCGGGGCTCATCAGTGTAATCACAGGGTATCTACTTGAGAGCCTTGGAGACTTGCCAGAGCTGATGAGCGTCGCCCCGGAATGGTATAAACCTTTGAGCAGCTCCGTCAGCAGGCGAGCATCCCCAGGGACGCCAAGATGATGAATGATGATCAAGTTGCTTGACGGATGCTGCGCGACAGAACAGGTTGTAACTCGTGAGCATCTAGAGCAATTCTGCTGAACATTCGCAAGTTACCAGGCCAAGAGCGCTTGACAGCAGGACTTGCAGACAAGTGCCAGCGGCGGATCTATTGTTGTAGTCAATGTGTCGCGCCTCAGGACCGAGGCTCTTCTCATCTTGCCATCCGACGTCAAGTCTGTGCTATTACTAGGACTGGACCGGGAGAACCGCCGAGAAGCACTCTCTCCTGGTGGCGATGCAAAAGACCCCAGAACCGCAACTTTGATCTGCTGGACGAGTCCCTCTATCTTGCAAGTGGCTTTCAGGCTGTCGTCACGTCATGTGTCGGTCCAGATCCGAGGTCTTGTATAGTGACCTAATAGCAAAGTTGGACTAGGATAAAGGGGCTAGAGATGTGGCCAAGGCTTTCCACGCGGCGGTTATGAAGGTGAGGTTAGAGAATCTATACCAGCCCTGCCTCTGGGCTTGGTATATCCACAGTACTTAATTCTGTAGGCATTAGTTCTGACCCAACATCTTTGCCAAACCCGCGCCACGCATCGTCAAGCGTTCGGTTTCTGGCCCATGTCCTCTGCCTCGGGTCCAAGGTTCTCCCAGCCACAAGTAACGATGATATAATTTCAGGGAACAGCTTAGGATTGGCATATATAGCCGGAACTCTTGGATTCTTACGCATGTCGGCCTTGGACGCATAGCACGTGTTGGGCAGACGTGAATGGGGAATGGATTAATCGGCTTGGCGACGGCCTTGAGCGCGGGGCCACGCGCAAGGTTGACTAGAGGATAGAGGGTATATCGACCTGATGTCGGCCCCTTTCAAGTCTCTTCTGGGCCTCGCGCGCCGTCCTGTCACAGAACTCATGTCATCTAAAACAGAGAAGCGGATCATGTCGAAGCCGAACATGAATCTGACACCTACCGGTAGTCGCCACTGCAGGGGGTAGTGCAGCACTGGATTTGCAAGACCACTGGGTTTGTCGAACTGGAAGTTAAAGGTCAGAGGTAGGAACGCTGTTTGGGCTGTGGAACTGATGTTGACGATCCTGACGTCGGCTTCTCGGTGTAGGGTGGCGGCCTTGAAGAGGGGCATGAGGCGGTTGATGAAGAGGAAGGGGCCGATGAGACTGCCAAGCCAGGCTGTGTATATTCAATAGGAATAACTCACTTTGTTGTGATGTGGACTTCCCATCTGCCACCTACAAGCTCGTTGGAGGAGGTCGAAGCGGCGGCGTTGTTAACTGACAGATATAAGCATCAACCTGCCGAATATGACGAGTGACCATACTGAGAATGTCTATCTTGCTTTCCTTTCTTTGCAAGTGATCAACAGCATCGGTGATGCTTTCGAGGTCGGTCAAATCCAACAACAGGAAATTGACATTGTTCGGACTGGCTGCAGGGTACGACTCCAGCACCGTCTGCTTTGCTTTCTCGGCCTTTTCTATCGACCGAGCCGTGAAGTAGGTCTTTGCACCGTGGGTGGTCAGCTGCGCGACTATCGCCAGGCCAATTCCGCTGCTGCAGATATCGTCAACTTGTCGTCGTGACTTGGGTCGTGCTCGCAACGTGCCTTGCTCCTGTGACCACGGCGACTTTGCCGTGTAGATCGGGAATGTCTACGAGTGTCCACGCGTGCTCCATGGCTGCTCTGTCGACGTGAACTTTTGACCTCGGATTCTGGTAGGAGCATTTCATAATCTCGACGTGAGCAAGCGTATTTGTATATCAGCCAAAGTTTAAAGCATACCGATGTGGGGAGTTTAAGGCTAGGTCGGGGCCTAAAACATGGCTGGCGGAGCAGGCGGAGGCTCGTGGAGATGGCGTCTTGCGGAGCTGGCCCCTGTTCACGTCATCCGCTGCGAGTCAAGTATTATTTATCGGACTTTGCCCTTCAATACAAGAGAGAAATGCCATCTCCCGTCCTCTCAACCCAATTCTTTACCTTGTCCATGCCCAACATAATAGTGAATATATGCCGTGCAAACTCATCCACCTGGGAAGCATGCACTTTCCGATCCAGCAGCGACTGCCCATCAAGACTATATATGAACAAAGGATCCTTCTCGCAGACAATAGCCTCCCAGCGCGCCAGCGACGGTGCCTCCCACAGGTCTGCCCTCGCCGTGATGTAAATGTCTCCCGCGCAGGCCGCATTCCAATCACCCTTGAGGCTGTGGAAGACGCCCGTTGCGAGGTTACCCAGTATCCACGTCCTTCGGATAGACTCGCATATGGCAAATAGTTCGTGAGTATTGACGCAGAATTGGGTCTTCTCGGATAACGGCAGTGTACTCTGGAAGAGCGGTGCGGTGATTGTATCCTGGGTGACTGATTGCCAGAGCTGGTTGATCCAGCGGAGGAGCGTGTCGATTAGATTCTCTGCTTCAGCACGACGCGGGATAGACGGTGAGAAAAGTGCCAGGAGGAGATGAATCAACAGAGCCTGTGTGCGTGCCAGATGATCCTTGATCGACATCATGGTAAACGGTAATGAACCATCGGCTGGTTGTGATGAGAGTAGAGACGTCATCAGAGACGACGATATCCTTTCCACCATGTGTTCATTCTCAGGGGTGACGTGCTGCGAGATGGCAATGGCAGAGTACGCATCCTGCATGCAATGCGGCATGGCCTTTGCCTGGTAGAGCAGCCGGTGGATGAACGGGTTGTGGCCGTCGCGGAGGAAGCGGGTCAGCCAGGCCTGCAGCCCCCGTATAAAGTTGGATATGGTAAGTCCGGATGGTAAGGAACTCGGCGGTTCGTAATGGTACGCGACGTTCCACGCCGAGGGATGGAGAAACCACCTCAAGTCAGAAGGTTTCTCGGGTATCTGCTCAACATTGCAGCTGCTAACTGCCTTGATTGGTTCAGCGACAGCTTCATTGACGTGAAGCTGCCGTCGACGCCGCTTCGGAGGCGGATACTGGCAGTCGACCTCCTTGTCGATGCACCGCGAGCACGACGGGAGTGCCTTGTCGCACCGCCGCTTGGCCTCCACGCAGCCGAAGCAGGATGTCTGTTTGGACCGGCGGGTCGCGGGAGGGTCTGACATGTTGATGGAGGATGAACTAGACAAGATTGCTTGGGGGGCGGAGGTGGAAGGGGAGGGAGGTTAGCGGAGTTGCGGCGGAGTTGCGGAGATGGAAGGCGGTTTCCCATCTATGTGGAACTAGTCGGCAGATCGAGTCCGACGTACCCGGGTGGAATACGAAAACTACTGGATACGAGGCTTAGATTCGTCGTGAGGTACGATATAAGACTGCCGAATACCCATGATTCCATCACTCTCATTTAGTAGAATATTCTATTACAAACATCACCATGGCATCCGACTCTCTCCCCCTCGGCTTCTCCTTCACAAAGACCATCCACAGATCCCCCTACCCCGAAATCTCGCCATTGAGACCCGAGCTCTCCCAGGCAGGAAAGACAGTTCTCATCACAGGCGGCCACACGGGCATTGGCTTTGCAATCGCAAGAGCCTTTGCCCAGGCCAAGGCAACTCGTGTCATTATTGTCGGACGACGTGCCTATGTCGTTACTTCGGCTGTATCACGTCTTGGATCACAGTTCCCGGGTGTACAGGTCTGGGCACGAGTATGCGACGTGTCTGACATATAATCAGCGGATATTCTGTGGGTGGATCTCGCCAAGGAAGATATCTTTGTGGATGTCGTTGTGCTGAATGCAGCGAAGCTATCGACGAAGCCTATTCTCGAAGTTGGCAGGGACGCCATCTGGAGTGAATACCTCTTGAATGTACGGGGGAACCTCGATTTCTCTGAGCGACTCTACAAGCAGAAGAATTCTAACGGCCGTAGAAAGGCGGGAACTTAACTTGATATCGTGAATGACATTGACCTGTACAGGCACTCGTCAACCTGAGCTCGCTCGCCATCCATAACGTCACTCTGACCAAGAACCAACCTAGCTACGGCGTAAGCAAGAGCGCAGGAACAGTCCTCCTGCAGAGAATCGCTGAGGACGTCTCCCCCGACGACATGCAGATTATCAGTTACCACCCCGGCGGCGTGTTTACAGAGTTGGCTGAACAAGTTGGTCTTAACAGGGACGACCCGCGATGGGACGACGGCAAGTTACCTGAAGATCTTATGCAGAAGATTCTAACGATTGTTTAGAGGATTTACCGGGGCAGTTTTCTGTCTGGGCGGCGTCGGAGGAGGCAAAGTTCCTTCATGGCAGATTCGTATGGGCAAAGTGGGATGTTGGCGAGCTGCAAAAGGGGGAGCTGAGGGAGAAGATTGATGCTGATCCTGAGTTCCTTCAGGTCAGTGTCAAGGGTATGTAACTCGATGACGGAATTGTTATGGTGAACCACCCCAAAGATGGATCATAGGATACAAAGGCAATAAGAACATGGTCTCAACGACAAGTATTCCTCAGCCATCCTCCAAAAGCCTCATCATCTGGTGGCTGTGATAAAACCAGTCTCCTATTTCCGCCGTAGGCAGATCCATCTCCACACCAAAGTCAGGCGTGAAATCCGACTGCTTCGCCGTTGTTGACGCCTCGGACTCGGCAAGGTTGTTAGCTGACGGTTGCACCTTGGCCTTGGCCTCGAGATATTTCGCCGCGACGTCATACAATGACCTAAATATCGGGAGTTGTCTCCGACAAGAAGCCGAATACCGAGGAATAGAAGCAGACATCTCGAGTGCCCCAACGAAACGTCCCAGAAGCTGGATATCAGAGCACTGACATGTCTCGACAATGTGGCAGAAGATAATGTTGAAGGGTATGAATGGCGAGAGCAGGAGCGCCGCGTTGACCCAGAAGTCGAGGATCAGACATCCAGATGTCTGGTTCGCAACGAGGGAAATGCAAGTTGCGTGTTCTTGGAGGGAGACTCTTGCGGCGGAGACGCATTCTTGACACGACGAGCTGGAAGGGTCGCCTGGAGGTACGCTTTTGTAGATGGAGGCTAGTACGGAGTAGTTGCAGACTGTGTCGGCGTGTCTGAGAAACTCGAGCAGTTTGGGTTCCATTAGTTGGCCAGGGTCTTGAGTAGCCTACAGCTCGTTAGATAGGTGTGTAGAAGGCAAGATCGAGAACTTACATAAAAGACACTTCTCGAGGCTATTCTCCCCTCCAGCTCGGTAGATAGAGCCTTTGCGCGGGAACTCCGAACAGAGGCCGGCTGCACGAGAGCGCCAGGACTGTAGAGATCATCAAACACACGGCTGAACAGGTTGCACACCTGTATGCCGTCTGGCAGGCTATTGTGCCACGGCGAGGCAGTCCTTTGCTCGGGCAATGGCCGGGGAATAGTAATGTCGTGGTCTCGAATAGTTGAACATCGACCCAGACGAAGCGAGATGGCTTTTTCCAGGCAGTAAAGCATCCAGAAAAGACGAGTTTTGTGCTGTCTTTCTTCAGAAACTTCAGAAATCATGGCAATGCTGTTATGCATGCCGATCGTTTGGCTAAGAAGTGACGCCTTGGATATAAATGCCCATGCGGCATTCGGCTTGTTCATCTGGAGACAATAGACGGCCTGCTCATTAGTAAACGCTCATCGAGCAGTGTGGATACTTACAGCTAGATACATTGCATGCACATAGTCCATCGTGGCAGGTACATGAAAAGAGAGGTTGGATAGGATAATCTCAAGGCTGTTCTTGCAGACACACGCCTGCGCGGCGTAGTCATGTTTTGTGCTGATGTCCGTTGAGACGCCGGAACACTCGTAAAACAGCCAATAGAGACCCAAGTGGACGATAATTAACTCGGCATCGGTTATTGGCCCTGGGGAGCATGCCTTGACGACGTACTCGGTGAGATGGCCAAGAGACTTGAACTGGAGCATGAAATACGACTGAACTCGCACGTTCTCTGGACACAGATCAGTCGTGAAATGTAGTCGCTATACATCTAGACAGACCCTTAGCCAACCTCAAGCACGCCATGATCTTCGCCGTTGGAGGAAGAGGGAGATCTCTAATGCTGTGTCCTGGCGAGAGACTCTTGGAGAAGGGGTTTGACACGTCGTACGAGGTATTGCGCCGGTTCTGAGCTTCGACAATGTCTCTGAGGGAGTCCAGCACGGATGTCATCTCGGATGCAACAGGTGAGAATGGGTCATGCGCGAGGACGCCCTGTAGGAACTTTGTGGCGAAGACGGCCTGGGAGAACAGAGAGGGTTCGATGGCGTCTGCTTCCGTCAGGGCCTGATTCCTCTCGTGCGGTTGGATATTGATTGTCGAGACGTCACCGATGCCAAGATGGACAGGGCCAAGTCGACTCATCATCTCTGTCAGATGGTCGATCTTGTTGGAGATATTCTCCACTTTGCTCTCGCTGCAGGACATCAGTTGGGTTGATTAGGGCGTCGTTACACGTACTATACGCTTGAAATCAAGACCCGCTGTCGCTTTGCTCTTGGCTTCTGGCCCATGTCGTAGGTGCATTGTAGCTTTGCCTTGACGCAGTGGGTGCACGGATGGACGCGATCGCATTTGATCTAGGGCAGTTAGTTCCATGCCGGCATTGCTGCATCTCTAGATGAACCTTTCGTCTACGGCAACGATCACACTAGGATGGTGTTAGTGATAAGATGGTGTTAGAGCGATCCTAGAGCGTACAGATATCTTCTCCGTCGCAGAGGCCTCGTTGTCTCTGCCATCACGGCCGTGCTCCTCGGGGCTGTCGCTGTCGACTTGGGTGGTTTCTTCCACGGTGGGGATTCCGCCGCTGTAGGGGGTGAAGGCCGCCATTTCGTCGGATCAATCCGCACTCGATGACAGACGTGAGAGTGAAGGAGAGCCTGGGTCTGAATTTTGACTCTTGAAGAGAGGCTTGTCACGTGTATTTCAGCGGACTGAATCCGTGCGCTCCGCTCCGAAAATAACGGACTGACGGAGCGCCAAGACTCCGCCGTCCGCTCTCGATAACGGGCGACGGATGCTCTTAGCATTCGTTGACGCCGGACAGCGCCCCGGACAGCGCCTCCGCAGGAGTCCTATTCCCTTTGAACTTGTCGCTTTCGTCGTATTTAATCTTGCAGTGATTGTCTTGTTTTTATCAGGTCTATCCGCGTCTCTCCTTCTAATCCCTCCTTCCAATCTCAAGATCTATTATTCTGAACCCTCCTTTGTCCAAATTGTCATTTATTCTCGTCACTCATTCACACGTCGAAATGATGGCTGCTTCAGAGAAAGTCGACCATGGGGGAAACACCCAACGCAACATCCCCATCGAATCAGAGGGTGCTTCCACCGAAAACGCGCCCCCCTTGAAAGAGCCGTCTGCATTTAAGAGTTTCCTGGTTCGTCACCGTGCGTGTCATTCGCGTTCAGTGCATTGTTTGCTGACCTCGACAGAGAGTCTTTTCATTCGGTTCCTCGACCACGTATCTCCTCCAAGCGATCGCAATACTCGCAGCCATAGCATCTGGCGTCGGCCTGGCCATGGTGAATGTTGTCATGGGTCGATTCGTCACTCTTCTGGGCAATGTCTCCGTCTCGGGCGCATCCGATGGCTTCCTCGATGCCGTCAGTACGACAGCGTGCGATGTTCCACATCCCCCCTGCTTCCCGGAAAAGTATTCTAATAGATACGGCCAGGTTGTACTTTGTCTACATTGGCATTGTGCGGCTCGTGTGTACCTACCTCTACGCCTCTCTCATGACCTACAACGCGTACCATTTCGTGAGGAACATTCAACGGACCTACCTCCGTGCTGCCTTTAGCCAGGAGATTGGGTTCTACGACACCGGGTCTTCTGGGTCCAGCTCTGCTGGTTCGGTCTCCATGCAGGCCACCTCCAACGGCAAGCTCATCCAGAGTGGCATCGCAGAGAAGCTAGGTCTCTTTATCCAAGCAGTGTCGACGTTTGTGGCCGCCTTTATCATCGCTTTTATCAGCCAGTGGAAACTCACGCTCATCATTCTCTGCATCGTTCCCACCATCCTCATCGTGGTAGGTGGCGTGTCCATCTTTGACGCCGTCATCAACACAGACCTCTTTCGGCTCTACGGCCAGGCGGGGACCTATGCAGAGAACGTGCTGGGGGGTGTACGCACCATCCACGCCTTCAGCTTGCGACAGAGGGTTGTTGAGAAGTACTACTCTTTCTTGCAGGAAGCGTACCAGCGAGGGATGAAGAAGAATAAGCTCTACGGCGTCATGTTCGGCGGGCAATACTTTGTCATCTACGCCGGCATGGGTCTCTCGTTCTGGCAAGGCTTTGCTATGATGAAGAGGGGAGAGGTTCAGGACCTGGGGACTGTGTTTACGTAAGACTTTTCACGGTGTTATGGTTCCTCATCTAGGTCCTCGTCTAATTCTTCTCTAGGGTCCTATTCTCGGTCGTCATAGCAGCAACAACCGTCATGTCGCTGGCCCCTCACACCGTCGCTTTTGGCCGTGCAGCTACTGCCTCCGTGGAGCTCTTCAAGTTGATCGACCGAGAATCAGAGATCAACGCCCTTGACGACTCGGGCATGAGACCGGAACACATCGCAGGGGCCATCACCATGGAGGATGTGTGTTTCAGTTACCCCACGCGCCCCGAAGTCACCGTTCTGGACAAGTTCTGCTTGAATGTGCCGGCGGGCAAGGTCACAGCTCTCGTGGTGAGTGATCCCCTGTGCTGATACCAGATGGCGACATGCTGACAGGGCAAAGGGACCCAGCGGCTCAGGGAAAAGCACCATCATCGGTATCCTTGAGCGATGGTACAATCCATTCGCAGGGAGTGTGAAGCTGGACGACCGAGAACTAAAGGACTTGAATCTACGGTGGCTTCGCACCAATGTCCGCCTTGTGCAACAGGTGAGGCCTCGTGACTTTGATATTATAGAAGCAGCCTGCCCTTAGACTAGACTGGACTTATGAGACGCCGTGGTTAACTTATGTTGATATTTAGGACCCCGTGCTCTTCAACGGTAGTGTTTTCGATAATATTTCCAACGGTCTCGTCGGCACCCGGTGGGAATGCGACTCGCAGGAAGACCAAATGCAAAGAGTTCAGGAGGCAGCCAAGCTAGCATTCGCGCACGACTTCATTCTCGACCTCCCCGGCGGCTACGATGCTCGAATCGGCGAACACGGAGGACTCTTGTCAGGTGGGCAGAAGCAGAGGATTGCGATTGCACGAAGTATCATCTCGGAACCAAAGATCCTTCTTCTCGATGAGGCTACTAGTGCTCTCGATCCACACGCCGAGGGTATCGTGCAGAAGGCGCTGGATCGTGCAGCACGAGATCGCACGACTATTGTGATTGCGCACAAACTTGCTACTATTCGTCATGCTGATAACATTGTTGTTCTTTCACAGGGGAAGATCGCTGAACAGGGGCATCATGAGCAGCTCGTCGTCAATGACGGGGTCTATGCCAACTTGGTCAAGGCTCAGGACTTGTCCCCTGTTGAAGACAAGGGAGAGGTCCTTGGGAGTTCTTCTGATGATGAGTCGACCGAGGGGGTGCTGGAACATAGCAGAACCCTCAAGAAGCTACACACTGCTGAGGCGGAGAAGCTCTTGCTACTGAGAGATCGAGAAGATTACGACAAGAGCGACAAGTCTGGTCTCATTCGTAACATCTCTAGACTGACAAGGTCGACTCCCCAGCTGGTTCCTTGGTACATAGTGTCCATCTGCACTTGCATCGGGGGAGGTATGACGGCCCTGTTCTGCTCCTGAGATGGCATACTAACGGGTATCAAACAGGTGCCATCTACCCGGGCCAGACTCTTCTCTTGGGTAGAATCGTGGACCTCCTGGGGTCTGATGACATGGCGTCTGAAGCGAATTTCATCTCGCTCATGTTTTTTATCATGGCTATTGGCTGCCTTGCTGTGTACTTTGCCATGGGATGGGCAACCAATATTATTGCGCAGGTAGGTGGTCCTTAAAGGCTATAGACTCATCACTGACCACTCTCCAACACAGACCCTGAGCACCTCTCTTCGGAAGAACATCCTCGAGGCCTACCTCCGACAAGACCTCCGCTTCTTCGACCGCCCCGAGAACACTGTCGGTGCGCTAAACAACCGTCTCGACACGCATCCGCAGTCAATCCTGGAACTGATGGGGATCAACATATCCTTTGTGCTGGTCTCTGCCATCAGTGTTCTGGCCTGTAGCATTTTGTCTCTGATCGTCTCGTGGAAGGTCGGCCTCGTGGGTGTCTTTGCCGGAGTTCCACCACTCGTCCTCGCAGGTTGGACTAGGATCCGGCTGGAAACTAGCATGGACGGACACATGAATGTGGCCTTTTCGCAGAGCGCTTCCATCGCGTCCGAGACTATTATGGCTATACGGACGGTTTCTTCTCTGGCTATCGAGGACAAGGTGCTTGATCAGTATACTAACGAGCTGGATGGCGCAATCCGTCGGTGCACGTCTTTCCTATTCCACATGATGGTCTGGTTTGCACTCACGCAGTGCATGGAGCACTTTGTGCTTGCTCTCGGATTCTGGTGAGTTGAGAATTAGCCAGTTGTGTCTAGTATCTAACGAGGTGATAGGTGGGGATCCAAGCTCGTGAATGATGGCGACATTACATTTTACCAGTTCATGGTCTCGTTCATGGGCGTCTTCTTTTCTGCCATGGCAGCGGGCACCATGTTCAGCTTTGCAAGCAGTAAGGACACCATGGATCGAGGTTGCAATCCCGCTAATGGTTGATCTTAGGCTTCACCAAGGCGAACGAGGCTGCAAACTACTACTTCTGGCTTTCAGAGCTGCAGCCAACGATTGACGAACGGCAGAATCAAGACGTCGTGCCTTCTGATGCTTGCTCGAAGTATGACCTGGACAATGTCCAATTCTCATACCCTTTGGCCCCGGACAACAGAGTCCTGAAGGGGTTGTCAATGACGGCAAGTCTCCCTTACACGATACGGACCCTTACTTACAAGTACACAGATCGAACAAGGCGAGTTTGTGGCATTCGTTGGAGCTTCCGGCTGTGGGAAGAGCACCATGATTTCCCTCCTTGAACGGTTCTACGACCCGACAAGCGGGACCATCAGCATCGACTCTACTCCACTGACCGACATGAACCCGCTCTCCTATCGTCAACTTGTTTCCCTCGTGCAGCAGGAGCCGGCTCTTTTCCCGGGGTCCATCCGCGAAAACATCTCTCAGGGAGTATCATCGTTGACATCAGATGCAGACATCGAGGAGGCGTGTCGCGCCGCCAACGCATGGGACTTTATCTCGTCGCTGCCCGAGGGACTAAACACTCCGTGTGGCTCGAGGGGGAGTCAACTTTCCGGAGGTCAGAGACAGAGGATCGCAATTGCCAGGGCATTGGTCAGGAAGCCTCGTGTCATTCTCCTAGATGAGGCGACGAGTGCCCTTGATACCAAGTCGGAACGTGTCGTCCAGGCTGCTCTCATGGAGGCTGCCACTGGGGACAGGATCACCATCGCTGTCGCACATCGTCTATCGACTGTTCGGCAGGCGACCAGGATCTACGTCTTCTACGGAGGAAGGATTGCCGAGGTCGGGTCGCATGAGGAGCTTATTCGGAAGAATGGGCTGTACGCCAAGATGTGCGAGGCCCAAAAGTTGGATCGTGAGGGATGAGAACCCAGTAGTAGATATTTCTTTGATTGTAATAATTATTCTAGATAGATTTCCTATTCCTTATTCACTCTTCGGTGGCCATTTTACCCTCCTCTCCGCTCGCACATACAAGTTGTTCGGCCGAATCAGCTGAAACATGGGATCATACTCAACAGGGCCATCCTGCGCGAGACTGAACTTGTACCGGTAGATAAGTTTCGGCAGAAACACTTTCACTTCCTGAAGAGCAAAGTTGAAGCCGACACACATGCGAGGACCCGTCGCGAAGGGGATGTAAGAAGCAGTCGGTCTGTTCTTGACGCGTTCTGTGTCCCAGCGGTCGGGGTCGAAGAGAGCAGGGTTGTCCCAGATGGCGGTGTTGTTGTGGATGTGGTGCAGGGCGGGGATGACGATGCTGTCCTTGGGGATCTTGTAGCCTCCTGGGAGGATCAGATCTGCTGATGCTGTGCGAGCTGGTTGATAGGATGGGTTGTGTCGTCGCTGGGTTTCCTTGATGTACTTGTCGAGGAAGGTGAGCTTGTTGGTCAGATCAGCTGTGATGAGGGTGTCCTCTTGGAATCCATTGTCAACCAGTTCCTGGAGGAGCCGGTCTTGCATTCCGGGATACACAACGAGGCCATAGATCAGCCATGATAAGAGGGAACTTGTTGTTGTGAAGCCCGCGCCGGTAGCAACAACAAGAGGTTCCATGATGCGGTGACGAGGCAGTTTATTACCCTTTGTGTCGCTCGCCCGCAGAACATAGTCAACCATGTTTTCAGCCTCGGCGGCGGCATCTTGCAGCGGTAGATCCTCTACGCCCTTTGATGCATTCGCCATGGACTCCTCCATCATGGCCTCGATGCGGGCTCGCGCCTCGCGAAGTCGCTGAGGGTCTCCAAACGGCAGATTGCGGTACCAGCTCCCCATGGACGTGATCTTCTTGTTCAATTCCAGACCCTGAGCAATTCTCAAGACCATCTCGTGCGGCCGAGCATCAACAGCGGTGAAGTGCTGAAAGTCCATTCCCAGGACTAGTTTGCCCACAGCTTGAGACCCCAGCTTGAGCATGTAGGGGTACACGTTCCAGGCCTCGTCCCGATCATCAAGTTCGTCAAAAACCTTGAAGGAATCCTCGACTGTGCGCTGCATTGTTGGAGCATAGTGTCTTACTGCCTTGGGGCCGAGAGCAGGTGGTAGGAACTTGTGCACTTCTTTCCACTCGGGTGTATCCGTGTCGCCTAGGAATACGCCTGCCTCGGTGTTCTTGATAGGGAACAGTGGATGGCCCTCAATGATTCGTTTTGAGAAGAAATCTGTCTCGCCAAATACAATATTGGCCAGTACAGGGTCATTTGTGTGGTAGATGGTGGTTCCCATGTTGGTCGTCTTGAACAGAGGTCCATACTTTTCGAATAACCGTTGGTGGTTACCGAGATGGTCTGGATACACTTCAAAGTAGTTGCCGACAAAAGGAAGACCTTTGGGTCCAGGCACCTCGCGAACTGCCTTGTTGTCAATCGTGATGGCGATGACGTCCTCAGTAGCTAGCACGTCCGGGAGAGACGGCAGAGCCTCGGATTTCGTGACGAAGCCGATGCCTAGGTAACGTCAGCTTCAGGTCTGAAAGTGAAGTATTGCTGCACTACCATTGGGATCAACAATGGCAAAATGTGAAGCCACCAGATGTTGCAAGCCCGCCAGATCAAGGGAAGCAGGTATCTCAATGTCCTGAGCTGTGGAGAGGTCTTCGCCCAGCAGATAAAACCGTTTCGTCGACATGATGGAGAATGTAAAATGAAGGGTATGATTAAACAGGGCTGGGCTGGCTACCGACTTGTACATCATAAATATTGAGTCAATTCCGTCCTCGGGATTAGTCTCAGGCGAACTCGAGCTGTGGACACTTCAACTTGCCGAGGCACAAGATACGACAAGCGAATAACCCATAGGCTATCCCTTGCAATTTGCCGTGTTTGACCCAGAGCAAGTGGAGGCTTTGCAAATGGCGCAGAAATGCTTGGTCGAGGCCAAGGTGGGTTACCGTATCGTCGCCGCAAATTTATGAGTGTGATGATGATGTTCATGGCCCTGGTGCAAGGGTAGACCCGGCAGTGGATCCGGAACTTGACACGAACCCTTGCTGCCTCGGAGGGATCTCTCGGCGTGGCCGTCCTGGTGTCTTTCAATATCCACATATTATAGGGGGAAAGGTAGAAAATTGTCATAGAGTACCCACCCGTTCCCCCCCGGAGGCGAGGCCGGAGTGGCACGGCCCACTGTCCGGCCAATCCGGAGCCGGGTCCTTAAGTGTGTCGGCCGAGAAAGGCCCTTGAACCTCGGCACGTCCAAAATTAGCAAGCACTACGGCCTCGGCTTCTGCAGAGAACCCTACATTAGTTAGTAATTGCCAATTGCTAATTGCCGTCTAAAGACCCCTTTCTTCTTAACCTATTCGTGAGCCATCTGGGAAACTC